>JAHZMZ010004949.1:0-22838 GCA_027743805.1 Lepidocyrtoides sp. E14
CGTGGTGATAAGAGAAAGAAGTGGAGAAAAATTAACTTGTAGATTGGAGTGAAAGGGTAAAAATCTGACAAACGATGATTGCTTTCGCTTTGAATATAAAATCAAGTTATATCATATTTTGTTCAAGTGCAACAAACAGTAAACGTAGTAACATTTTGTTGAGTAGCTTGGCAGATACTAAAGCAATGCTGCTACTACTGGTATAATATGCTTTTACGTAATTTAATAATACGAGACATGAAAATTGGTTGGATTATTTGTCATTAGCTCATTCCACGTCACGCACATTGCTGTTAAATTTTTCCCCAGAAATATTCGGATTGGCAATGACTATGTACGCTGCTGCAGGTTTTTTTTTGCTGATTGGAAGTGTGGGCTGTGCCAATTAGGTAAATTTCGATGATTCAATGTTTGCAGCATAGGTAGTTTTTATTTAATTTATAACTAATGCTCTGATCATATTTCACCATGAGAAAATTAAAGGAAGTAAACGAATCAAAACGATGAAAATTCCAGTGGTAAATGAAACGAATGAAAGTACTTTATTTCAGTGGTAAACGGATTTTTCTTATAATTCATTGACGTGAATGGTATTTCATTCAAAATTATAGGTAATCTTGTTAAACGGAAAATACTTTGGCTTCTCTCCTTACCTAGTTCACACGTGTATGAAATATGGGTACTTCCGCTTTGCGAAAAAATCACTAATCCGCTTAGTGAGAAAACTGTATAATGTACTACCACCTGGAAACAATATGTAACGTATACTCTAGATTTTCTGTAACAGACATATAATTTTGCCTGTGAGGTAGAAACTAAAAATTGTCTAAATTTTGGACGTATCATACAAAACACGTCATAAAATATATTGCCCATGTTTACGATAAATAATTATACACGCCATGTAAACTAGAATTGAATAATGAAATTTTGACTGAATGTATAGTAATGGTTCGTCGCAAACTTTATATTCATATTGTAATACACATCAGTTAACCGTTACATTCAATTAAATAATTTACATTCATTATTTTATCCCACGATCACCAGAGCTGCTTATCGTCCAGTTGTTGTTGCATGCTGTATGGTAGTGAGCAGTGTTTTGAGCAAGTCCATTTACCCGTCTCGTTAAAAAGACGAGAAGGAATGATGAATAAATCTTAATGCGATCCACCATGTTCTCGCTACAATTTGACAAGAGCAGAGCATAAAATTGGTGAAACATTTAATGCAGCAAGTGAACTGTCATTGAAGTCACCAGCAAAATGAAAAATTAAAATAAATCCAAGCAACGAAAGAAAAAAAATAATCGGAAAAATAAGTACAGAATAAGACATTAAAAGCGTTACATAAACGCTGAGAAGCAGAAGGCTGGAAAACTAATTTCTTTTTCCCCATTCTCATTCTTTGAATGGGTTTACTCGTTCTGCAGTAAGAAACATAATGCACTATAATGCACACTCCATGATGTAGCTTGTTCACCACCACACTTATTAGAAACTATTTGTCTGTCAGTTGATCCATCTGATTCAAAGAAAGAACAAGATTGATGGAACTTGGGAAAAACATTGATGAAGGTGGTGACTCCTCCCGAATGCGTTACTATTATTATCAGCATTACAGTTGAGCTAACTACTACACAAACTTATATTGCCATCAGGCCAAGAGCACTTTTTTTATCTGGGAGTCGCATCAGGAGAGCCACCACTCACATAAGCTTATCCCTAATTTTTGGAACTATTGACTCAATTCCTCCTTTTTTAAAGCATTCAAGTAAACTGCTCTCTAATTTTGTAACTTTTAGAATCTCATTTTACCATTATTTTTTCCCCCTAACAATTACACTGATAGAATGTCTACTACAAATCCAATTGCTTTCTGAATTCAAATCCGCAGTAACGTCATAAGTGTATATACATTTGTGTATCATCGTCACAATACAAATGCATAAATATTTTTGTTGAATTGTTCCCTCACAGTCGTTCTTTTCCCAACATTTTTTTGTCTAGTTCGTGTCTGTTCCTTGCATGTAGTGCATTACATAAGGGAAAAATCAGTCATAATGGTGATAGTACTGGTGAAAGCAGCACCAACTGATTTTCTCACACGAACAATATTCCTAAAAAAACGAGAATAAAAAAGAGAAAGAAAAAATGATGACAGATTGCATGCAGCAGCAGAAAAAAAATCGTTCTATTGATCCTACTCTGTCTTGTCGCTCCCTTTTTCTTCTCTGTGTGGCTAAAAAATGCGTACACGTATCAACAGCTACACCCTACACAAACCGTATCATTTATTTATAGGAAAACATGTTTAACAAAAAAAGGACAAGAGAAAATGGAAGCGAATACTATTATAGTGTCTTTATTTAATATGTTTATTATCATCTGGTTTATAATTTTGTTTCTCTTTGCAAATAATGTTGCCTGTGATAGTAGTAGTGTGGTCTACATTAGTTTACTGTAACTGGCAAATTGATGATTGCATTTTTTTATCGCAGGAAAAAAAATCATATTATATACCTAAGTATGTGTTTTTATAAGAAGTAAGTGGGCTGTGTGATGATTGCAGATAATGCTGTATAAATTTTTATGTTGGGTGGTCGTGATACTGATAATAGGAGTGCTGATTGTGTGAGTTGTTCTACATTCTACATCCTGCTGCCGTAAATCTAGTTGACGCATTAAAGGCTGCACACACAACAGGGTAGTCTGTGTAGAATTTCTGCTGTTGCTGCTACCACACGTTTCCTCTTTTTTTCTCCTGCATTCAAACATTCTGCTGAACTCACACGACGACACGACAATAAAAAATTAGCACTTTTTATTCTCTTACTTCCCTTTCCCACTAAAAACTACTGGTGTTGACTGGTCTAGCCCGAAAAGGAATGTCGTCGCCGTGGTCGTGTGAAAATGTTTCTTGTTGGTTTTTATGCAGGCTGTATTCTACAGGCGAAAGCGTTCGTGGAAACATGAATAGAAGAATGATGAAAACATGATGTGTATATAAATTTAGCAAATAAAAAAGAATAACAAATGGCCATTGATACATCACGAGAAAAATAGTGCTATGTTTCTAGCTTATTTTATTATTATACCAGCTGGCTCACTCGTAACTGAGAAAAATCACAACTCTGAAAAATGAAAAATTGGCAATTGTTTAAGAGGAGATAAATGTGAGTGCTGGCAAGATTTTGAAATTTGCCATTCTGTAGGTTTCCTGTGTGCAAAAGTTTGACGGCATAATATCAAATCTCAAATAAGTACGTACACAAAGTTGTGAGGGAAAGAAACCCACGAAAGAAATGAAGAATAGAAATATTATTTAATACGATGCGGATACCTTACGACGACGTACATTTTTTGAATGTCTTGATCAAAATATTGTGTGTTTTAAATAGTATGATGAAACTCAATTTGAATTATAATGCTGTCTATATATTTTCCAGACGCAAAATTACGTAGAGCAGATTTGTAGTGGTACCATAAAACCTGAGGACTGCTAGCATGAGAGATATATGCACGTATAAAAATATTTTTAGAAATTTTGAACCCTGATCCGTCCTTTAGGGAAATTTTAGAAAGACGTTTTATATACCGCTGCTAATTCATGTATATAATTAGCAACTGGAACAGATAGTAAGGTAAAAGGTATTCTGAGAGGGGTACTATGATTATGTGTATTTTTATTCATCTCTGCATTCAGATTAATTAAGGACACAAGGAGATGTAGCCAGGCCTTGAGAAGACGAAAGATCTTATATTTACATATAATGCTTTTCGGCTAACTGTAAATATAGGTTTTAGCAAACATTTCTATTTTAGTGTGTAGCAGGGGTGTTTGAGTGGTTTGATGTGGCATGGTGATACATAAATAGCAAGATAGGTGGTTTAGTAGGCAGTCAGCAGACACGTGCTTTGCAAAATAATAGGCTTTGGTGCGGTATCCTCACTACTGTCTATTCATCTAGACGGTGTCTGACTGACTACTTCTATTAGTAGACTTGACTACCTTTTCTGTAGGAGAAGAGAATCGTCGAATGAGAAAAGGGTGTACGAGGAGATGAATGGTAACTTACGTATTCTCTACAATCTCTTTCGGTATGTCTCTCTTTATTTCCTTTTCGACTGCATGTAATGGTAAGTAGCTGGATTGCTTGAATGGAGAAAAATAAAGTGTGTAGTTGGCAATTTTGTGGATTGATGTCAAAAACAATCTGATCTGACGTTTATGTGCCAAAAAGAATAAAAAAACATGGTAATCCCATTCTCCAGTCTCCCTCGCACTCTTTATTACACAGAGAAATAGACAGAAGCAAAAAGAGAAAGAAAGAGAAAGTGAGTGGATTCCCCTCTTCTTCTTCTTCCTTCTCATATCATTTCTTTTATTCCTCTCTTTGTGTTTTATCCCAAGAAATTTATCAAGTCATTTCCCATTAACTTTTTTAAAAAATATTTCTCTCCGGCTACGCTTAACTTTAAAAAACTTCAAAAATATTATATAACTTATCGTCAATTATATTGGTAAATATATCAACCAGAAGGTACATGTTTATTTTTAAGCGTTTAGCACACCTTCTTCCCCAGTTATGAAAGCATCTTGATTCCGCATTAGACAACGATGCTTTTATTTTTGTTTCGTTTTATTGTACGAACGCCTTTCACCAGATCAGCTGAACAAAATGTAATTTTAATGCACTCAAAGTACTCGACAAAACAAAAATTCCAGTATTGTGTCACATGTTTCATTCAGTCCATATTTGTATTAAACGGGAAACACTCAACTGTTCAATCCTCACTTTTCATCCTTTGGTAGGATTTTTATTTGCTGACTGGCAGCTTTTTACCAGATTTAAACTTGCAAAAGAGAAAAGCAGGAAATGGATTTCTTTCTGACAGCTCTTCTTTGTAGCGCTATAATATACTTTTATTCATACTATAAGCTGGAATCGCAAAAGAAAGGATTATTACTATTACGATTTGTGTCATGATAGCAATAATACAAGTGACATAAAACCTACAACGTCCAATGGTAACGTTATCATCCCCATACTCATTTCACCTAGAATTACACAAACTTAGTTTTTAAAAATAATCCATTTCATTGCCCAACTTCAACACAGAGTTTTAGCCTTTTGGCAAAGTCAATTTTGCACATTTCAAATTGTTTCTTCTTGTCAAACACGAAATCAATTTTCATTTCCTGTTCATTGTATCTACCAATCGAGTCCCGGGAAATGTACCATGTGGAGAAAAAAAAATACAATTACTTTTCAGCATTTTATTTATTTATTTATTTCTATTGTATTCGTCCTGGCTAGCCATTCTATCATCATAATATGTGGGCTATTTCAAATGAACGCCTACCAGCGAAAAGAGAGGTAAAAGTTTACACACCCACATGCCCACCTTCTCTCATTTCAATCTCCTGTTCTCTATTGATTTTCCGTTCTCTTAATGAAGAAAATGAGTTCCTAAAATGCAAAGTTCAAACAGAAAGCCAATACAGAATATATCAAAGATTCTTCCTGATTTACTTTTTTTCGTTAAAACGACAATTCTATTAAACGAAATCCATACATTATTTTTTTTCACAAAAAATAAATATGTACATACTACCTTGACGAAATGAAATGAAGTAAAACTGGTCACTACAAAAAAACAGCAATAAAAAGTACTATTCTACGCTTGGAGAATACGAATATGTCTTAATTTGACTTTTGCGTATCAAAATCGGCACAGTACACAATCAAATTGATTTTCCCTTTGTTACAAAACACCTACATAAAACTACATACATGTTTACATACCTATCTACATGGATCTCCGTGGTACAAACTGAGAAGAAATGATCATGATATTGTGTTTGTGTGTGTGTGAGAGAGAGAGAGTTGTGGGCATTGTTTGTTGATCGAAAGAAAAGCAAACAAAGTAGATGGAATTTTTGCACAATGCTCACCAACACAACAAAATACAAGACAAGAAGAGGATTCACGCCACCACCCACTCTCACTCCTCTTCCATTACATATTTCAATGTAATGAAATAAGAATTAGAGCGTGAGCAAGTACTTTATTTGCTGTTTGTTTTTACCTCGCCTCCTCCCTCCCCCTTTCTCTACATCTCAGTTTTTCTGCGAAATTCCTTTGAACTGCCTTACAGTCTCTTTATTTTAAAAAAAAAACTAAACACATTTGAAATCAGTCTGGAAAAGAACCACATAACGCTTTCACACTGTTTACATACATACCTTTATACAGATACTGATATAATATACGTACATGTACTACTACATACACGAGCGCTCACATTTTTCTACCTACATTTTATGACATTAGAAGCACATAATAAGACTACAACCATCATTACACTCAACATGGCTTCCATTTATTGTTGTTTACCTATCGACCTCTAATGTCTCATTCTTTTGGTGTACATTACCACTACTCTTACTACCTGAAAATTTTGACTTGTTCTCCTCTATTATTTCTCAGTACGGTTGCTACTGCTTCAGAATGCTGAATACCAGCAGTAAAAGACAGTGGATTTTACCATTACCACCACTATCAGATATTTATATAGAATATATCTACTTGAAAGAGATTATTACATTGGCAACAACAACAAAAACGGCTAGCGAAGCAGTAGCAGCAGCTAGAAAACTACAAAAAGGCTTGTTGTCTTTCCTCCTTGTGTGCTCTGCCTTTTCAAGTAGTTTAGTAGAAAACTTGTGTTACACCTACACGCCAAAACTTCTACAACTACTCACTCACTCAGTCAATATTAGGTTTCTTTTCTCTAGTATACTTACATACGCAGCAACAGGAAAAAGGGATGATATAATAAGTAGATTGGGCACACATTTTTATATGTGCGGAAAATTAGAAAACCGACTTTCTTTTTTTTTCTCTTCCTCCTCTCTACTCTACTACGACTGACATACACTGTTTCTTTTTACTTGCTTGCTACACGTTTGCTCAGTGAAAGGAAAGCGAAACACGCAGCAGTAATTGTTTCTTGCTGCTGCTGCTGTACACTACTCGCTTGTTCGTTAGAGTACGTTTATGAGGGAAAAAAAGAATGGGAAAACGTGCTTTCTTCATTCGAGCCGCATATAAAGTAAGGACAATGGTAAAGCAGGAAGGGAAAAGAAGAAAGTATCGCTTGAAGGAGTAAAATGCATTTAGCAAATTAGAAAAAAGTGGTTGGTTGGAACATTAGTCTCTTTCATGTGGTGGGAGTAATTCAGGCTTGTTATATTTTTTCTGGATAGCGTGTGCCTCTACACTGGCCGGTATTATTTTTAATATAAATAATGTCCTGATGTGGATGGTACATTATTAAAATTATGTTTTATGCTATAAACATTACTCAATTGGTCATCACAAAATGGGGGAAAATTATTATTTTAAGACGGTATTTTCAAGCATTTGGAATTATTTTTACTTGCATTAAATATTGCTCAACGTGTAATGAACATTTTGAATATTTTTTTTTGCCTACAATTTTAGTTTCATTTCATTTGTTGACATTAAGCCCTGTAGCTCTTTAGTTGGTGTAGGTATACAAGTAGATATGTGGAATTACAGTTTCAATCACAGCAATGCTTTGGTCTCGTTACATTACTGTGGTATGTTTATTCTCCACTTGTGTATGTAGGTTGCTGATGAGTGACAAAAGTCAGTTTCAGCAAGAATCTGAATAACTGGGTACAAAAGAACTCATTAGTGACGTTGGAATTGTTGATACTGTATTTTGATAGGATGTCGTTGTACTTCAACATAATCTTGGCACTTTACATGCATTTATCACTTTTAAATTCCACTACTTTTAGTTGTCAAGTCAAAAGAGAGAGACGGAGAGTAATATATTTCTACAATTTCCCCATCCGTGAAAATCTCAATTTAACTAGATTCAGAGTAAAAACATACAAACGAACAATAAACTACACGATGATGATGACGATATTAAAAATGAGGACTCACTATTTGTTATTATCAGCCATGTTGGTAGGAATGGGACGAAACAACAATACGTAATCACTGTGTGTCGTAGAATCCCGTCACTCTATGCAAACTACTTCCACGACCACATTAAAAATGGCTCAATTTCTATTCCATTTTTTGATCCCTTAATACCATCAGTGACAACACTGTTTGTAAACGACCTCTTGTCTCCGTATCAGTTAACATTACAACCCCGAACATCAAATTTCGTTTTGAAGATATTTAACATACATTCACGACAGAGATGAGAGATGCTCCCCTCTAGAAGTATTTTATAATCTGTATTTTTGCAACGTTATTATTCCGCAATTTACTTTACATAATATTCAGCACACATACACACAGAAAACAAGAACAAAAAACAACAACTACATGTTTTGAAGCATCATTGTCGCTTCCACTATTGGCATATTTCCAGAATAGGACACGACACATGACGATGATGATGATAATAATGTACTGGGAATTCATTAACAAAACCAGTGAAGCATCCCATGGAAAAAGGAAAGCTACTGTTTTCGGCTCAATTTTATTATGCTGTCTAATGCGGTCTTTTATACATACGTAATTTTGCTAATAAACTTACACCACATAAAATATGCAGACAAATATATTTGCGCCAGTGGGGTCTGCAATGACTAAATTGTAGGAAAAGAACTTACTATAGGTAGTAGTATCTATAATTGCTGCTATAAAATGTTTTTGCGACAAAACACAAGGCTTCAAACAGGATTGAAGGGACTGTGTTGCAAATGTGTGAAAATGACGAAGACACTGACAACGACAAAGGTTGCTTGTGTGTAGCGCCAAGTGTAAACATGCAATTACATTGTGGTGGAGTTCATGAGTGGTACTTTAAGAAAATGACTGTTGTATAACGTACTATATGAATATGACATTAGTTGAACAGCTACAAACAAGATAATGCAGATAACCATGTATATTATCACGATCACGACATGATATGAATTTTTGGTCTCTCTGGCCTATACCACAAATAAGACTTGCTTGCTGGTGTTTTTAATGCACAATGTAAACTGGTAGCTTTGATAATTTTACAATGGTATACAGAAGTGACCGACAGAAAAATGACATAGCAAAATCAGATTACAGACTAATTTTGTGAAAGAATATTTTACATAAATGATTTGTTTGATTCATTTTAACTGTGAAGCTTTCAATCAAACACTTTGATCTTCTACAGCACGAAAAATTGGAAAGAACAATGACTTACGGCTTTCAATGAATCACAGATATTTACTTTAGTGTCTCTAGACCTTTCATCCTCAGTCGATAACTCATCAATTTGTTTATTACTAACAATCTAGAATAATGCATTAAAAACAATCATATTGAGTTTGTAACAAAACATTTTGAAAACGCAAAACAAGTGTTTACTTCAAAACTTGATTAAATTTTTAGTTTGATTATTTTCCAAACAGCGTGTGTGCACAAGTTTTCTAACGAATACAGATTTGCTAGGGTAAAATTTTTATTTTAAATTTTTGAATCCATTCCTATTTTTCACATCTGTAGATAGCAAGATAATTGGGGACAACACAATGCTAGAAAATAAACGGCCCAATTTTCAGGTACTTTTATGTCATCAACATTATCTTCGTCTTGTAACCACAAACTCAACCTTTTCCATGTTCTAGTTTCAAAGTGTGCAAACATGATGTAGGATTATGCATGTGTGTTGGTTGATAATGAGGGTGCTATGAGGTAAATGTACTTATTCAAGTGCTGTCTCATCCTCTCTCTCTCTCTCTTCAACTCTGTTCATCGAATCGTTCATGCAAAAGTCATTTCGTTTATTCACTGCTACGCTGCTGTACCACTGCTGACTTGGTTTAACTCGAATTTTCGAGAGCCACTTCTTTCTCCAAAATTGTATGAAAACAACTTTATCCCTTCAGCATCCTCATCATCACCACTTCTATCAATACACGAATGGGTCTCCAAACAGCATTCCATTTTATTCCATTCCTTTTTTTATCCATTCATCCATCTATCCATTCTGGAAGGCACGGCAGCTGAAATTGCTTGGATTAGATTAATGTCACAATAAATGTCACTTTTTTATAAGAGGCTTACTCATATGCATATTATGGAATTGGCTGTTGAATTTGAAACGTAAAAATAAATCCATTTTAAGTCATCTGCAGACATGTATAGTAATGATTCTTGGAAGATCGTTTTTTGTCTTTTAACAGATGAATTCTGATCTCTTGATCATTTATGTAACTATGAATCCTTCATAAATGCCAACATTTTATTGCTAGACTTTTCTGTTGAGATTCGTTGGCTAAGCTCATTAATTCTACACTACTGAGCAAAGTCAATCGAGCAGATGAGAATAACTAGAGTACTATTTCATTGCATTAAAAATGGTATGCAACCTTTTTATTTTATTTTTTTAATTGTAAAAAATTATAAAACAATTAATTATTGTTGATCGTTACACATTTTTAGAAATGTTAATGCATTTTTAAGCCCCATATTCAGAGAAAAGAGCTTATGCACTCACTTTTCAAAAACTGAGAGAGTAGATTCGAATAATTTTGCAAATTTTTTAAAACTAAGCTGTGATAAACATAGACAGAAAAGTCGTTTAGGTGTTATAATGGCATATTTAATTGTTTTTGGAACTGTCTAAAGTATGTCAGAGGAAAAGCTTATAATTTTTATTGAGCATTTAAACCACACATCTATAAATAAAATTCGAAGTAAATAAAATTTCCTAGAGTTGATAATTGATGCTGACTTAAGTGACAACTTAAAATTCCGTTTAACTCAAGTGGATGATCATAGCAATTATTTTAAACTGACTTAAATTGCACAACGTGGATGATAAAAAAGCCAATTTTTATCTTGAATCCAGCCAACCTGCTTTTATTTGCGAGTCTAACATGAACTTCTCTTTCCAAAGAATCAGAACTGTTGAAAAGGTCCAAAATTTTTCAATTTGACATTTCATTTACACATTCTGCAACATTAATTTTCGACTTTTCGTAAGAATAACTGGTTCAAACCTATTAAACTGCTGGAGAAAAAACAATTGTCGACAAGTCTAGCTGAAAACTGCATCACTGTTCTGACAATACCCAAAATATAAAATAAAAAGAGCGCAGAAAATTAATTTAAAATAGTTTCTCCCAGTGAAACAGAAGCACACAATTTTTTCCCAAATGATTGACAATAAACAAAAAATATATATATGATGATCGCAGGCTGCCTTCCATTTTTTTTTCTAATCCGAACCATTTTAAATCATAAAAACGTAATGGTTTATATCTCTTGTTTGCTCGTGTGTGAGTGCGAGTTCATTTGCATATGACTTTGTATACTACACTTATATCCGTATAATATTCATATTTTCTTCATATTATTAGCATACACCACACTCACATCACTTTTTATTGACAGGACAGGAGCCGTTACTTTTACCGAAGGAGAGTGAAGGAGAAAAAAAAATCCAATAAAATATTCCAGTATTATTTTCCTCTTGCAAAAATGTTATTTCAAAATTGTGAAATGTGTCTGACTGACTGCTGCTGACTTTCACATGAAATGAATCGCAAATAATAGTGTAGGTGCACACGAGCATTTATGCATATAAACAAGGCTTCAGTGGATGTCAGTGAGTAGTAACTGTGGTATCGGTAGTAGTAGTAGTAGTGAACAATAAAAACATAATATGGAAGTCCACATCTTTTTATAACATATAATGGTATGCATTCATAATGTACATAGTTTTGTTACACTCCTTGGTCTGATGATGGTATCTAAAACGCTAGTATTTGCAACAGCAGTAGTAATGTCAGTACCAAGGGTAGAAACAGCAGCAGTGTGGGTTGCTCCATAAGAGAAGCAAAAACTGTTAAAAGGCTCGTCAATACTTTATTTATTTTTACGAGGATACATATAGATGCCCATAATTTTTTATGCATGAGAGAGGCTTTTCCTTTTCTCCCTTTTTTGCATGACGATCCATGTATGTTTGTTTGGCTTTTGTAGTAAATATATAAAGAAAACAGTGAAATTGCTCACTTTTTAAAGGAATATATTATACACCTATGAATGTGTTATAATAATCCACATTGTCCATTAGCTGACGACTGTCTGCACACAACTTGTCTATTTCTAAACGATTCAGTTGGGCTTGGAAAATTGCAAATAAATTGTATCAACTATAGTGAAAGCTTCTGATACAAGTAGCTACATATTTATTTATTTGAAGGTATCAAAAAATATTTAAATTATTTACATTTACCGACACACCTTTTTCATTTTCCTTTTAACCAAATTCGGAATGATTCACTAAAAATTTCAAAGCGGGCAATGTTGTCTCACTCAAAAAAGTCATGCTTTCTTGCTCAACACTCACACAAAAACTTTGCAAACTGCCTGTCATTTTGAAATTTGACGGAGTAGGCAGATCTCACGTTGTCCTTGTATCATTGTCCTTTTATTAGTTTAAAACTTTCCAATGTTGTGACCATGTATAAACCTTTTGCCCTTTACGATTGCATACGTAAATACTATAGCTATTATTACTTTTACCGAATGATAAATACACATAGTTCAATTTTAGATGTAGACGTGGAGTGTATTTGTTCATGACTCACTTTGGAAAATAACAACAGTTTAAAAAAAGTAACCCATGAAGATTTTGTCTGTAGTCTTACTTTATTGTTTTTATCCTTTCAGGTTTGAACTTCCAAGTAGAACAAAGATAAAAGAAAGGGAGGAAAAGAGAAATAATAAAACAGACAATTGTTTTTTTCCGATTCGATTCTCACTTGCAGACTATTCAATTTTCATGCGGTGTCATATAATGTTGTTTTTGTCGTCTGTACATTCATGTGCTCACATCGCATTCATATAAATGCATCCAATTTTACCATTTTGTCGTCGTGATCGTACGAAAAAAACAATATTAGGTTTTTTCTTAGTTGGGCCATCATTTCACCACTTCATGTTATTCAAATATGGAAAGTCAACAAAAATGTAAAAAAGGCATTCAATTTTTGAAACGATCCTTTCGGATGATATAAGTACATGCGGATGTATGTATGTATTATGCTGTAGCTTTTTAAATAGAGCATATATGTTCCAAAGAGAAATTTTATGCAAAATGTATGTACGCGTATGCATGTCTACCAGTGAATGTGTAAGTATCTGGATTACATCATCACAACTGTCGGATGTGGTAAAAAAGCTGTAAACAAAGTAAAACGAGGATGGGGAATGAAATGAAGAGAAATTGAAAAGAGAGAAAGAGGAAAAACGGAAGTGAAAAGGGGAATTGAAATGGTCCTCTGAAAAAAAGCGATATAATATTTTGGTGCAAGTAATGCTATAATTTTATATGTTATTATTATACATATAATAGGTTGGTTTGGTAGTATTGAGTGTGTGTTGTGCTGCTACTGCCACTACTGTTGTTATGCATGTACATTACCCCTTTCTTTTTCAACACGAATCTACACACGGTCCTGCATGCAACATTAAATTATAGGAATTGTGCATAAACGAACGCTTGGCTATAACGTCGCAAAGAGGAAAGAAGAGAAAGAAAGAGAGAGAGAGAGGTGTATGGAAAAAGTAAAAAAATAAAATGGTTTGAAATAGTCAACATTTTACATTTCGTTTCATTTATTTTAATCCATTTCTTTTTCCCCTACTCGACTTTCAACTTCCAAACACTTTTGCCATTTTCACACTTTTTTTTTTATTTCTAAGGAGAAAGATTGTGGTGATAGTTGCGGGCGTAAGGATGGAAAAATAGGATCATGGTATTGAAATATAGAGATAGATATACTTTTATTAGTAAATTTTTAACATGTCATAAATACATACCTACATATACCTACCTAGGCGCATGTCTATATTCATATTTTGAATATCTTCACGTATATTTCAGTTTTTTAAAATGTACGTCTGCATGCATATTTGTACGTACCTACGTAAACTGTCATGATAGCTAGTTCAACTGACGATATTTCTTTAACTTGGTTGCTTTTGTTGTAAAAGGTTTATGCATCTGGATGGATGGATGAATGGTGGTGGTGAATTTCAGCTTGCTGATGGTACACCACTTGTCAATATTTCCTCTTTTCTCATTCACCCAAACTCACTTTCAAAACTATGTAGGATGAGAACGTTGACTATGGAGGTGACTATCATAGATTTTTTGCCCATTTTTGGAACTATGTTACCAAGAAGTAGGCAACAAAAAAAACTTTTTTTTTCTTTGAAATGAAATTTCAGTAGAAAGGCAGAAATCAAAAGTCAAAGTAGCGGAGAGTTCAGGAAAAAATAAAAAGCATTGGTTCCTACAAACGATATTATGAACATGCATGGGTTAGGTCTACTGTCAATTGAATTTAAATATTGTATTGCGGAAATGTATTGAATGAAGGAACAAGCCTCACAGCATAGTATGAGGTAAAAAAGGATAGAAAAACAGAAGAATAAAAAACTTTTTTCTTTAGCAAAAACACCACTACACTTTAGTCACTCAGCATCATCAAGAGCAACAATACATTCTTCTCAGAAGTTTGTTACCGAATTTATTTATTTACACTCGCGCTGCCATTGACTCATTCAGGACAAAGAAGATGATGATGATTCTGATAAAAGTGGCGTGCATATACGCTTCACGTCACGTCGTCTGTCACTCACTCAATTTAAAGAAACCTGAAAGCAAAAGCAAACTAAAGGAAATAATATGCCTACCTACCTACCTATGCATCAACTACAAAGTTTATATTTTATACACCGCTGCGCTGACAACGAGCCAAAAAATGGTGCAAGAAAAATGCACAAGGTATGTACATTGAACACACACAAATGATGAAAGTCCAGAAAGAAATATGCATACAAAAGGGAGAGAAAAAAAATAAATGGAATGGAATGTGTTATATTTTAGCATCATAAAAATGTAATGTTTTCCAAGGTATTTATTTACTTCCTATTTTTTATGCAACGGAAGATTGAAAGAGGCAAGTCAGCAGAACCAAACCATTCACTGAACTACTTATAGCAGTAGCAGTAGTAGTAGTAGTGGTATCACATCAACGATGAGAAAGGTAGCACTGTGTATGCCAAAAAAAGCAAAAAATATGTAGAGAAATGTCGGGAAAAATTGAAACGGAATAAACAGCAACTACTACTACTGCTTTCATCCGTCGTCCTCTTCTCGTTCTGTCCTTCCTTTTACTTTAGCTTTTTTTCTCTTTTTTTCGTTCTCTTTTTTCCATCTATTCCCTGAGTAGCTTGCAACACTCTTCTGGTTCGTGTGAAAAATACCTTTAGACGTATTATACTTAGTAAGCTATTGTGGGCTAAAGGGGATAACAGGCTCATATTTTATTCTTTTCACGGTGTACACACTTTTATGTCTTTAAAGTGCGAAATTCCCTCACTCCACCACTCGCCCACTTTTCTCTTCTGCTTTCTTCTCTTTTCTCAACATGCATAATATCTTATTCACTTCTTATCCAACAATATTCCCTTTGTGATATACATACGTCATGTTTCTAAAAAAATCTTGTCAAAAAGAGAATAGCACAATCTTTTTATATAAGAACGTACCCTTATACATACATATGACGTTAGAACTAGGACGATTTATGGGTGGCCACATGTCAAATGTAGCTTCTTTCAAGAAAATTAATCTTTCCCAATTATTTACAAATTAGTGAAGAAACTTGATATCAACATTATCATATTTTCAACCTGTGTATTAGATAAATATATTAGTTAAGTTTCATACAAGTGACTTACTTTTCGAGTGCTGAAGTAGCTACACATTTTGTGTTAAAAAACCACGCACGATGATACTGTGACAAAATTATCTCTTTCTTTATTTGTTAGGATTTTGGAAACAAGATTTTTTGCATCTCTACTATATCACTTTACCATAACTATTTCGTAAATATTTTAAAATGGCGGAAAAGGCTTTTGCTGCAACTAGTTCAATTTTACAAAACTGCATATCTTCGTTGAAATGAATGGTATACAGAAGGCAAGCATATAAACACAAACCAAGTAACATTTACAGTAGCTTGTTCAAATAGAAAGTGCTTCAAAATGTTTTTAACCTTACCAAACCACTTATTTGAAACAGTGGTCCGTAAAATGGCTGCTTTTACACTGGAAATAGTGTATAAATTCACTATAAAAAATTTTGCTTTCATCTTTTTTGTCTTTATGAATCCTTTTAGCGAAAGAGCAAGCAGGCTTTTAAAGAAGCTTGTCATTTCGTACACGAATCTGGCTATGGATAATCGTGGTCTTCATCATCGACTTTGCTTTTATCTTGGTAAAAAGTAGACGATTTTGTATGATCCCAAAAAACAAGTTTTCGGCTTTTCCTGAAAACAAAACACGCATCCCACAACTTATTGGATAACCATGTTTAAGAAAAAAAAAATTAAAGGAAACCCTCAGAATGCGGGCGAGGAATGGATTCACTATTTTTAAAAAAGTTGGGGTCATGCATGCATATTATCTTATTTTTTCCCTGAAAAATAAACGTGTCATGATGCTCTCTTGTGTCTTGTTCTTCCAATATAGTAATTTAATGAACGATATCATCACCACTACATCGCTTCGCATACAATTTTTTAGGGGAAAATGAAGGAAGGGCAAGAAGGGTTGTTTCATTCCCTCTACTTCCTTGCGTGAACCTGATCAGAACTGGGAAAACGTGCAGCATACACACACATTTTTGGCTTATTTTTACACTCGATCCACCAATCCAAATCCAATAAGCCAATTTTTGTGAGATACGAGAATAAAATAGGCTCCAAAGTAGAAAAACTTGGTTAGAAGCAATGCATATATATTTAATACAGGCAGCACATAATGCACGCATGACACGCATATGAGCATAAAATATATTGTGAAGCCGATGATGATAGTGAAAAAAGTTCAGTATCCAATTTTCGAAGGGAACAAAATTGGGAATTGAACAGGAAAGGAGTAACGAAGAAAGCCCAAGAAGTTGAAGGAGACATGTAAAAGGAAAAGGGGAAAAGACTTCTTGTTCTTCCTCACCAAAATAACATTGTATAATTCGGCCATGCGTTTCCATTAAAATCCTATAATGGCGTCGAGTCATCTCATCATGATGGGAAAGATGAGTTTTTTCCTATATATTTATTCAACAAAATGTCGTTTAAATGGGCCAATAACAGGAATAAGCCAAAGATTCTCTGCTGAGCTTAGACACACACACAGACAAACACTTGGAGCACGAGAGTGAAGCATAGAGGAAGGAAAAAGAAATTTTCAGATGGAGTGAATGAATGAATAGGCCACACCAAAATAACTCGTTTTTTTCTTGGTGTTGTTGGTCGTGTGTTGTCAAAGAGGGGCTAGTAATGGTCGTATCCATTGATCAACGTTATTTATTCGCAGAAACTAATGAGATATGTGATTGGAATTGGAATACGCTGGTGGTGGTGGCGATGATGGTGACGGTGATGATAGTAATGACTAGGACACTCCTTTTCTTTATTTTTTTTGGTTGAAATAAAAAGGAAAAATAGTGATGTTATACTTACAGATAACTATACTCTTTCCCCATTATACTATTTATATGCTTATATTTTAAGGTAATAAATAAGTTAGAGGGAGAAAGGATGCAATTAATGTGAGGACAGGGAATGAGATTCCTCAATTCATTCTTGTTTCCCAACATGATGCTTTGGAAACCAATGGGGTAAAAATTTAGATTGAAATGAATGCATGGACACTTTACTTTTGGGACCAAGAATGCTTTTAAATAGCTGTATTTTTATGTGGTGGTAACTAGAAAATTACTACTAAATATACCATTATAAATATAATCATGTTGTGTGATCGATCCGGTCGATGAATTTGTGTGAGTATGATGAATAGAAATGCCTTTCCTATCGAATTGTTTTTTACGGGAAAAGTTTTCACAAGGAAAGTGAACAAAATGAGTTGAAATGACAGTGACTGTTACGACAAAAGTGGAGGTCAGCATGTTTCTAAATCGACTTACAAGAAAGTAAAATCCTGCAGATGGACTGAGAATTATCTGAAATTTTTGTTTTATTCACCAGCAAAATAGCTGGAGGTTTTGTGGTAAAGAAAGTTTTTTATTGTTATCATTTGGCGTTTATTGCGTCTGCCTTACAAGCGATATTTTACATTCGTTTGCTTGAATTCATTCAAGAATTATAGTAACGATAAGTCAAAATAGAAGAGTATGCATTGGTTTAAAGAGCTGTCGTCAGCCTTATTTTATTTTCTTCTTACTTTTTTACTGCACTGCCGCCAACACTTTTGAAACCTTTTTTTTACTACTTTCACTCTTTCTCTCTCACCCTCTCTACCTTACAGTGAGAAGCTATTACGATCATTAATTCTTCGAGTGAAAACTAGAAATTGGGAAACGATATAAGATAAGATACATAAAAATATTGTAAGTAAGGAGGATCGTAGTGAGAAGATAAGTTGAAAAGAAAAAGAGACAAGCGAGAGGAGGTCCAACACGACGAGCTAATAATTTCCCCTATCCTTTTGGTTTGTTGCATATAATTTCAAAACTATCTATTTGAGAGGCAAAATGATGAAGAAAAATATATAGATTGCTTATAAAAACTCCATTTTACAATGCAACTCTTCCTCCATTCAGTTTGACTCATAACTAACAAAAGTAACGACAAGAAGGAAGGCGATCCTCACTATAACCACTTGATAAATGGTGTGTGCGCCACGTCTTTGATTTGAATTTGATTGCCGTTTTTTCATCATTTAACTTGTTCTAGTGAGAGTACGAGAATAGGGGAAGTATGAAGGGAATTTTCAACGGAAAAAGAAAACTGAAATGATGATGGTGGTATAAATGCAGTGCTGGGACTGTGTGTATGTAATCAAAGCTTAAAGTTTGAAAACTTTCTTTCTCGTCTACAATAAGTTTCAACGTTCCATCGTTTCCATTAAAAATATAAACTTGCGAAATGTAATGCTGCTATCAGAAAGATCTACGTGTGTGTTCTTTTCTGATGATATGTGCAACATATACGATAGGATCTCGCCTATAAATCTTTTTTTTTTTTGCAGAAATAAAACTAGTTTCTGTGATAGATAAAGTCTATAGTTTCACGTCAAGTTTTAGCTTACATTCATTCTCATGAATCATGCATTTTTCGTATGTACATTTATCATTTTCTAACTATCTTTCAAGAGTAGTTTGTTTTAATTTTACAATTTTCCGTTATAACCTCAAAAAACAAAATTTGCGTGAAATAAAAATCAAATTGGTGTTATAAGTTCGCCTCAATTACTGATGTACTAATTGGCTTAATTTTTTTCTCCTGATTTAGGAGGACAAGACTCTCCACCAGAACCTGCACCTTCGGAAATTCCTATGAGAATGAATGGAGGTTTGCGAACACTCAAGTCAGCATACGTTGGAGATATGGATGGAGACTCAGACACACACCCAGCTGCCTACCACTTGCAACCTGGCTCCGGTTTGTATCTTCAACAAGGTATGTGCGCACATACCATCATGTTATCCAACTTCACATTACTTATTTCATGCTCACTGATTTTTAACGGCATTTTCGTCCATCACACTGTGAAACTAATTTTTTCATCAGACAGGTCACATCAACCTGCCAAATCTGACATTCGTTAAAATCAATTCTCTCAGAGACGATCATATTATTGATTATTAAGTCTGTGATGGTGTTCGTGATGAAATTACAGAGTAAGCAGCTAGGTGTATGGCGGAAAGGAAAATGAAATTGATACTTTCTCTCATCATTTTACCATATACTTCTACCTTTTCTCCATTAACCATCAAGTGGATATAATAAGCACAAATTCAGCTGTACTGTGAAATAAATAGATGCATAGAGCTGTTCCTATTTTTTCCCTAGATATTTCCATTATGCGATACCATTAACAGCAGTTTCTTGTTGAACACTGAAACCTATTTTTTTTTTAAAAAGAAAGGAGAAAAAGGATGCATAGTTTCTGTGCCTCCTACTGCTCCTCCCCATGGCAAATTCTGCATTAAAACCAATTTTCTTATTCTCCTTTTTTCGCTCTTTCTCTCTTCCATGCTCACTCTGCTTGTATGCGTATATATCTACTGGTTTTACTTCTAGTGTTGTTCCTCCGTTTTTTCGTGCTAAAGTACCATTAAAAGTGAGCGAGTAAAAGAATCAGGATGACGATGATGGCTGAAAATATGCACCAAAAAAATTTAACAGTAGCAATGGCGTTAAGAACAGAGTTCTACCTATCATTAAACATTTTTTCCTTGATTTTCGTCTTCGCCTCTTTTCCTTCATCTCCTCCTCTTACTCCCACTTCTTCCCCTTTATCTACTCTCTACTTCGTGTTTGTGCAAAAATAATTCGAAAAATAATAACATTTGCTCAGAATTTATACTGTTATTATTATTATAGTTTCTACCTTTCTTGATTATCCAGAAAAGGGGAAAGAAGGCAAAACAGCTGGTGCTTATTAGTCATTCATCGATATTCTTTCATTCATGCGTACTAAAAAGTTTTATTATTCTCTTTATATCAAGACTCATGAAATAACAACAGCAGAAAAAAATTGCCCAAGTTTCTCTCTTTCTCTATAGGTATGCATGTTTTCCTGGGAACCTCTTTAAGGTACTATCAAGAGAGATCAGAAGAATATTAAATCTGCATGTGAATAACAAAGACACACACACACAAACACAAACTAAAGGAAAATTGTAAGAACCTGAGGAATGCTCTGAATTCCGCAGAAAATGTATAGAAAGTGAAAGAAAACACGTCGTAAACATTCACACCATTTACTAAGAAGTAGAGCATAAATCTCATCAGCATATCATTTTTCATCATGCCATCATGATAAATTCACAGCCCAAATTTGTCAAGAAAGGTGCAAGCAAACAATATGCGTTGTAGGGTAATATTCATTATTCATATTCATTTACAGTGTAAAAAATAGCAGAAAACGTTGGAAAACGAGGCATTAAAAATGTTGCAAAAAGTAGTGGTAGAATATATGCAGAGCGCAAAAAAGGAATGCAATAGTGAGAGCGAAGCCACTCTACCGTAAAATAGGGAAAAGTCGACAAGAGTCGTTCGCAGTAGTTTAGCGTTGATGTTTTTATTCTGCCAATGTGTTATGTAGGTACTTGTAGTAAGATGCTTGAGTGTGTAGCAATGATAAATATGAATAAATATGAAATGTTTTATTGCTCAATTTACTTCCAGCCAACTAAAGTAAAGTAATATGCACACGGGAGCGTGAAGAACATACATACCTAACAAGAACGCAACAGAATAAGTGTGTGTGTGTGTGTAGAAGGGAAGAACAGGGATGAAAAGAGAGAGTGAAAAGTAGGATAAAAACAGTGTGTCATGACGACAAAGTTGATAATGATGATGATGATGATGATGATGACGAGTCAGTAGAATGAACAAAAATATTTACCTATCAACTTAAAACATACAACCTAACAAAAAAATGGGGTATTGAGAGAGAGAGAGTTTTAGTTTTCATGTGAGAGTGTTTCAAGTAACGCTCTTTTACAATCCAATCGAGTAGTAGCATAGCAGCAGCAGCTTCAACAAAAGCACATTAGTTGAGTGAGTATCAAGATGATGATGATTGTATCATCATCATCGTCATCACTAGTTGTCATAGGAAGCAGTAGTAAAGTAGGTAAGGTAGTCTTGTTAAGTGTGCTTTTTGCGACGCAATGTTGTCTCGATTGTTGATGAGAAGTAGGCAAAGCCATGTATGATACGTCGCTATCTAAATAAATATCTTCAACAAGCAACCACTAAAAAGCAAATAACGTATGTAGGTAGGTATACATATATATGCATATAATTTCCACGGAAAATAATATTCTTCAAAATGGCAACAACAAAAAGCATAGGGAAAGGCAAGGAATATCCTAGGTAATAATAGATAAAAGCTTGTCTAGTGCTGTTGGTGAATGTAGGAAGCAGCAAAGCAAGCTAATTTGCAATAAACCTCCAACTTTTTTCGCATTTCTCTCTCCCGCACAATCAGTTTTATTACAGCACATGTAACTTGCTGATGGCATACTCACCATTCTAGCATGATTACTAGCTACATAAAAAAGTGAAGCCAGTTAGAATACTACAACAAGATGAAAAAAAAATGTTTGTGTGTAAGTACTTACATGGAAATTAAATACAGCGAAATTAAATGTTCTATTTTTACCTACCAACCTACATCCAAAAAAAATTTACGTACCATGATGGCGCTTCCTTCCTGGTGTACCTTTAGCTTGACGAACGAAATTTCTTTGCTCTACGGCGAAAATAATACCAGCAACAAAAAAAAATAAATGAGAAATAACAGTATGTTAACATGGCTTTTTTGCATTTTATTGTTCTGGTTACGATTTTGTAAGGCTTGAAATAGGTATGTAGGTACATGCTTAAAAATTTAAAGGGTTTGGAAAAACAGCGTTTCATTTCCGTAATGTCTTCATTTTATTTTTTAGTTAATTTTTAAAATGCGTTATTACAAAAATCGAAACTAGTCGCAGCTGGTACTACGCTGCTTTAGTCAAGGTATAAATAAATACGCGCACATGAATAGAAAATACATTTAAAAGTAAATACAGATAAATTAAATTTATATCACATGTAGATCGAGTAGAAGAAAAGCCTTTTCAATTACCAATTTTCAACAAAGCAGTCATCTAATACTAACAAAAAACCGGTTATTTCAATCAATGTTACATAAAATTCTTATGTTCGTTGCGTAAAAGGAAAAGCGACTTCCTGTCAGAGTG
>JAHZMZ010004950.1:0-20222 GCA_027743805.1 Lepidocyrtoides sp. E14
ACTTTTCAACCACTGTTAATTTCATTGTTAGTCTCATTATCGTTATCATTATGATGATAATTTGGAGAAAAAATGAAAAAAGGTGTGAAGTACAAGGAGTCTATATTGTAGTCTCGTCAAGTATTTTTATTGTACTATTTACTTTTCTTAATTAAATTTGCTTATCGATGACGTAACCTTCTCTCATAACTTGCTTGAGTTCTCTTCCTCCGACCTTGAGAAAACACACTACTTGATGTGCTTTATCTCAGCAGGTAATAATACATGGTACTGCGTTGTACTTAAATTCCTACGAAATGTAAAATTATAAAGAGAACAAACTATTTTAATTTACTACATATTTATGTTGTACATGAATAAATAGGCATACAGTATACATATACACGAATAACACGTTTTTTTATGAAACGCTAATTTAAGGAGTGTTTTTCTTTACAAAATTGCATTTTAATAACGTCGTACTCATAGTGAGCTGGGTATAAAAAAATCGATTGAAAATGGAGTTCAGCAGAAGAGTGTCCAATCAAAAATAGAGAACAATGCAGTCATTTTACATCCTTGAATTTCTGTCTCACTTGCGCAGATCATACCCTTTGAAAAGAATGCAATTTAGCCAGCCAAATTATTCGTGTTGTCCTAATAAAGTTATCAAACGATTTAATAATAGACTATCATGTCCATCCCATCTCTGTATAATACAATATTTTCCTATTTTTCCTCATACTCCCATCGTCTCATATCAATTATTCAAAATTCCCAGTACATGGCCTGGTCATCAAAATTTAAGCACGATTTGACCGTTTTTGTTGTGTTGTTTCCGTAAATTGTACAACTGAATTACCAAAATAGCGAAAGGATATAATTTGATCGTAGGAAAAATTCGCATTACTTTTAAACTTACTGATAAATTGCATGTCTTTGGGAATCTACTCAGTAACAAAACAGTAATTCAAAGTAACATACTTGTACACAATGTACTACAAGACGAACAAACAAACCGGCCAGAGGTTTTTTTATCAAGCATTTGCGATACTCAACAAGTCTCTAATTTTCCTCTTGAAAATTACAAACTTTGTCTGTTGATTCCTATCGTGGTGATTAACAAATAGTGCTACATGCTGTAATAATAGTAATAATAATATTACCCTTATATGGCTTTTATTCTTTTAAACTTTATATAATAACTAAATTCATAATCATTCTTGTTTTTTTTACAATGGTCGCTTTCCTTACTTATCATCATCAAATTGCGATTGCTAACCTTGGTAAAAAAAAAAGTACGATCTACCGTGCAGTACTTGCTCATGCTATAGTATGCCTGTTTAGAGATACCATGAAATGGCTTTATTGCGGTAGAGATTTCTTTCAACGAAAGATTCCAGGGTTTTTCCCACTGTCATGTTCATAATATGATGCATTCATGTAAGAATGATAATAGCTATTGACTAGAAGCTCACATGATATCATGTGTATATACATACCTTCATATGCACATCAAGAGAAGAAACACGGTCATGGCTTACAATTGTTTACTTAATTTTTTGAGCAAACCAGCCAAACTAATATTATTATTATCGCATCACACAGACACAGAACAAAACAAAACGGTAGAAAAGAAGTAAACATCAACTGACACTGACGACGGAGGAGAAGAGCATAGAAAACCACTAATAAAATTACCAAGAGACTACTTGCCTGTTGTGTGTTGTACACGTTTTTCAGTGTGCACTACTCAATTCTCTCTGCTCTCCACATACATACTGCTGGTATGTGTGTGATGGTGTGTAAGCAAGCACGGTATGCATGTCTATTTGATGCCTTGTCAAAAAAAATCATATTATGATGACGACGACGGCGAGCCCTACGTTTGTTTTTACCACTACTTATGTTCAACATATCAGCTTTTACGACATGACATGATGATGACATGGCCAACAGCAATTTGAACTAATTAGCTAGTTAAACAAAACATTTTACTATCCACAATTATTCGTGCAACTACCACTACTGCTGCACCAGCAAGCAACGTCCAATAAACGCCATACAAAATTGAGTAGTAGCTTCATTGTAAATAAAACATTTCAATTTCAATGCTGTTCAGTCATAAAATTCTCGAAATACTTTGTATAATTTGCTTGTCTATCTAATTGTAATTATAGATTGTTATATTATTCTGTGTACGGCTAAACAAACGGGTTGTATGCAAATTATAAACATGAGAAAGAGTAGTCGTGCGATACAGGTAATAATTATTACTTTCATACACTCAAGTTGGAAACTACTCACGAAGTAGAAAATGAACATGCTTTTCTCTTGTGCCCTTCACTAATTGCTCCATAATACAGCAATGTACGTACACCACTTGATTTTTGATTGAAATGCTGATATGATGGTGACGTTATCAGTTGAACTGAACAATTTGAATGATAAATGAACTACATAATCAGAAGGACTCAAGAGAACATAAATTGTAGTATACCTAACTAACGTAGCATTTTCTTATCACTTTTTCTTAATAAAAACCTAATTTTTTCCTTAATTTATAAAAATGGCAAGACATTAAGATAAAGTCAGAGAAATAAGTAATTTTCGTACCTACCAAATGTAAAATACCAGTAGCAGTTTTAAAGTGAAAAAAAATAACGACATGATTATCATAGCTACTTTTTAAAATATTTTTTTATAATAGCCACACTATTTTATATACCACTAGTAATAATGTGATATGCACATGAAAAGAAGGAAAAGGAAATAAAATAATCGTTTGTTAGTAAGAAGAAGAGGGCCGAACGAAATCCACATTATAAAATTGCTTGAAGCACTTTCGGGGTGAAGCGTGCAAAGTGGGATGATGATGGGATACACATCGTATATAAATAATGAATGATGGATCAGTGGGGATCTTGAGGAAAGGAAAAAAATATAATAATGCAACTGCTGTTTCGTTTCAAAAGTTTAGTTGGGTTTTTGTTGAAAATAAAATAATAAAATGATATTATGATATTATGATGACGCGAATAATCTTAAGTGTGTAAATGTACCTACTACTAACTAAATTATTATACATTCACATACATCCTATTATACATATTCTTGAGTGTGCAAAATGGCCAAAATGTGAGGAAAATTGATTCATTATATCAAACACGGAAAAGAGATGGTGTGTGATGGATCGTTAGATGGACATGCTACTGGTTATGGCGATGATGAAGCAGACGAACATTTGTTTCTAAACGAATGAAATATCATTATTTTTATCAGTATATTTTTTTCTCTGGACTTATTATCTCATCATCCATTTGTGTGCACTCATTTTTTTATTTCACTAAAAAATGTACCCTATTTACCATACCCATCTCTTTGAGCGTTTTAGCATTTTTCTTATGTCCGTGTCGACGTAAAACAAATGAGCGCGTAAAATTCATATAAATATATGTGTATTACATTGCCTATTTGTTGCTATAATCTTCCTCTCAGTATAATTTTTTTTCATGAAAAATTTAGAAGGTAACATCATTATTATTATCATCCACCCGTCTGTCAAAAAATATGTAGCAAAACACGTTATACCCTGCAATTTCTCATCATCAGCAGCACAATCTAATTCTTCTTATTGCAAAATTCATTTTACTGAGGAACGAGAAGCGCTTTTTATAATTTGAAGCAAAATATTTCCTTTGCTTGACTGACTTACTATATTCAACTTTTTTTTTTACTATCCGCATTATTCACAGTGCAATGTGGATTCCATATTATCGTCATAACTTTATATTATCACCTGTATCATCAAAAAATTTGAACGAGCAAAGCACAAAAAGGTGCAGAAATAATTGCCAAGAACATCCATCCCATTAGGATAACAAAAATGAGTTTTAAAGCACCGTGTGTAATATTTTACTTCTTTTGAAAAAATAAATGATTTTTTTTTCATTCAATTTTCATTATAAACCACGTTAAATTTTCAAACGTAATCAGCAGAAAATCGATAGTGCGCTTATTTATCTCAAAAGTTCAGATAGTTATTTATATCGACTTGTAAAAAGTACGCATATAATTATGATGTATAAAAATGTATTACGAATAGTTTTAATATATTATTATAATTATGTACTTTATTATGATTATGATAATGATTGAGCTATTTTGTGCATCGGGCTTGGTCGAGTTTTTTTTAAAGCGTGCAAAACTTAAACTTTATTTGCTTTGTAGATGTTGTTACTATTATCGCATCACAGCTTAACTTGTTTAACCCTGGCTTGCAATTGGTTATGTATGTACATAATATAATAATAAAAAAAGATGCATAAAATGTCTAAATATATTCTTGTAGTTTTTATTTTCGAAAAAAAAACGAAGGAAATAATAATATGCAATTTATTATGCTGTGTCTGATAATAACGATTCTTCAAGGGAAAAATACTATAATATATCTTCAACTTTAATGGATTTTCGCACATTAAAATCCTGCTCTGATATGGATCGGCATCAGGCTAAATAAAAGGAAAACCAACAATGCTGAAATAAAAGAATGAATTAAATTATGATGAATTGTATATATAAATATAAACAGATGTGTCTGTCTACCTATATTATGTATGTATGTATGTATATATTTGCAAACGTAGGTAAGCTCTCTGCAACTTTTTTTTTGCATAATATTATGCACTTGAGTTGATAAATACAAGCAGGTAGGTGTAAAAAAGTGGTGAGCAGTTGAACTCGGTGAGTGTGAGCTTTGTGGATAAATATGGAGTATGTCTGCTTGCACGGATGTTATCTAGTTTACCGCGTATTTTACGTGTACACAGAGAGTGTGTTCTTATATATTTATTTTCTTAAGATGGTACTTCTACTGACGATTATGATGATGGTGTTGAGTCAACAAGACGAGGAAATTCGACTAATAAGGTCATAAAAATTAATGAATAGCCTGTTGAAAGCTTTACCTTTATCCTGTCGTTTATTTTTTCGTAAAAATAAAAAGGACTTAAAAATGTTGCTGTATATTGCACTGCTAAATTGTTGCATACATTGTAGCTGGTGTGTATAGAAAAAAATTATGCGAAATAGGTTTGTAACATAACATTGCATTCAAAATTCAAACTACTTACCATAAATAGCAGTAGTCTAACAACAAATACGAGGGTATAATAATAATAATGGATATAAAACATGAATTGATGTTTTTCGCCATTTAATTCAATCCAATTCCCCCTTCTAATTATTTGCTTAAAAGCATTTAGCAATAAATATTGTGAAAAAGGGATTACCTATTTTTTTAAAAAATCAAGTAGATGGATAAAAAAAAATCTGCATCGAAACGGAGATTTAACTTTTATTCTAAAAAGTTAATGTGCTGTAGTACCGTTTTTTTTTCTCATCAGAAGCGTTCATACTTCAAACGCCACAGGGATATAAACGCGGTAGCAAATAAATTAGCTAATTAACACGTTTGAAGTGAGGGAATAAATAATAATTTATGATGTGCAAGACAAGAGGTGTGCATTATATTAAAAGATGAAAAAAAGGGTGATTGAGCTTTCTTATCATTATTTTGAGATGGTCATAAATTAACCCCTCCTCGAACTTTATATACCTACACATATTACTAACAAGCTATTTGTATCAACATCAACACAAAAAAGTTGAGCTTAGAGAGTTATATGACCCATAACTTATGGGCATTGTAAACTGTGTGTGTGTAGGCGGAGGGTGGCGTTGGCGTTGTGTGTCTTAATTGCTTTCTTATAAGAATCCAATCATAATTTGAAGGCACGTACGCACTTTAACACACCAACAACATCCTCAAAAGCAACAAATCATAAAATTATGATAGATTGAAGTGTTAAGCGTTGTCTGGTTGTCTTGCTAGTTGAGTGAATCTATTGAATTCTGCCCATACAAATAATATAAGAGGTACATTACCTGGTTCACGTTTCATAAAAATATGATTAAGGATTTGTACTTATTAAACGTGTCGAACTTATAAATGACACATAATAAGTGGCACGAGTATTTTGCACTCTGGTGTAACGTTACATGTTACACTTTTGTGATTTTATCATTGTTTGTGCAAGTAAATGAGTTATTGATTTTTACAATTTTTGCGATTTATTTGCAAGATTAACGTTGCAGAAAAATGCATACGGATGTGCTAGGCATTGAATGAAATCATTGACATTGATTTTAATCACTTACCTGCGCACAATTTGCAAAAACAAAATATATGTCTTAATAATGCACGAACATTTTTCTGGTCTGCTAGGTTTATGATTTATGATTTCCATACAAATATAAGTTTGAGCTTGCTGTGATTTTTCTTGCGAAAAATATCTTATTTTTGTGTTACGGACATGATAACCATAAAACGCCCTCAGGAAAGCCGTAAAACAAAATATTAATCCAATCTTTAAACAAACATATTATGTTCGATTTTTATAGAAGGTGAATACATAGATTAGAAAAATTGGAAAGCAGTTTTATCTCTCATGCGTGTACTAACGATCAATGTACATACATAGGTATTCAGAAAGTATTTAATGTTCAACAGCATTATGCAAATATTATGTAATGCCGTTTTAGTAACTGGGGGATAAAAATAATACCGTTTTTTGTATTCTTCCTGAGTACTTTCAGCCTCATCATTTTGTATCTTTTGGGCATATTACAAATATTCTACTTATTTTCGGTTTACGGAGTATTTATTTATGTGCCTTATATTTATATCTTTGTATTTTTTCCATAAGAGAAACTCCACCGTGCACATCTCTCTCTTTTTTCTCCCTCTATCTTCCACTCTCCCGAAAGCAATATGCGACTCTACATTACAAATCTTCCCGTTGTTCCTGTGAAAATGCGACAGTCTTTCCGCTTACTTACTGAGACTACCATGTTTTATTCTGGTAAAAATAATGATGGGAAATGTTCTCCGATATTGGTACAAGTGAACAATGAGATGACGCAAGAAACGTAGATAGGTATAATACAGAGTGAGCATGTGAGGGAGACTCTTGTGGATCAAATCCTATTTGTTTTACATATAAAAAAAGTCTTTATAATCTATCCACCTTCTTTAGCGTCTACCTATGAAGAGGGAGAAGGGAGAAAATTGATATTTGTAGCTTTATCTTGTTGTCCTTTTTTTATTGTAACAAGACAGGCATGCTTGCTTCAGTTGCTTCTTAGATAGGCTTTCATTGCATGCTCACATCACATTCTTCTTCTCTCACACATTTTGTGAGTGAACTACCGTGCTGTGCGCGGCGTTCTCTTAAAAGAAACAAGAACATCTTTCTTTTTTCGTCTCTCTCTCTCTCTCTCTCTCCCTTCCTCTATTCAGATGTCCTCTTTCTTTTTTCTTTTTTTTGCAAATGTCTACCAAACGAAACAGCAAGAGCATTATTTCTTTCGCCGTATTTCTTATTGTCAGTGTTCTTTTAGAAAGAAACTAACTGCAATGTTGTTCATGTGTTTGCTGGGATGTCGTTGGTAGTAGTAAAAAGATATTCGTAACGACGACATGATCCATTGGGAGAGATTTTGCAATCTTGTTTTCGGGAAATGTACAACGATACATGAAATCTAGTTGAGATATGCTTCAGCTACCACTCTTACACGACAATAACGACACGATATATATGGTGCATATTGCTCCTTTTCATCGCATCCCATCTTCTTACCTACAACAACAACAACCATGCTAAAAAGCTTACAACTGCTATCTTATAAAAGAAAAGCCATGAAAGAAGAATTGTAGATTAGACAAAGAAAGATGATTTTTTTTATAAAGAGGCTCACTACTATTATCTGCACAATGGGTATGTTTGTTTGTAGACAAGAAAAGGTATAGGTAGGCATTTTGAGAGCGCTTCTGCATTTAATGCTGCTGCTGATGATATGCTGCTGTGATCAAGAAAAAAAAGAAAATTTGCATTATTTATTGCCACTACGACCACTGCTGCTACTGCTACTTCTATTTCAGAAAAAAAACTGCTCTTGTCTTACCGAACAGAAAAATAATGACTTGTCGTGATAATCAATACCACTCAAGTTGAATGACTTTTATAAATACTTTTGAACATAAGAAGGCAATCATTTACTGCGCATATTAATTAATATTATCTTATTGTTTTTTTTATTTAATATTCATGATTGAGTACTACTAGAATCATCTGGCTTACCATTCGTTTACATGCCATTGTTGTCCTATAATTACACACCTTCCTTGCTATAATCATTTTATGAACTTCTGAAAAACACAAGAATCTCATTTAACGATAAATCAATCATCATCAAACCGAATGTGGATAAATAGTAGTTGTAGAAGTAGTAGCAGCAAGTAGTCAGTAGAATCTGTTAAGGTAAAAGACAACAAGAGGAAGGGAAAGAAAAAAAAGAGGGATTAATACAATCATCTCTTACTAAACTAACACATTTTATTTGGTTAGCTCTGTGTAAATAAATTAACGTACATGGATGCAGACAAGAATGAATAAAACGTTGAAAAACGATACAAGCCATAAAAATTTTTTTATTAGAGTATTGAATGATAAAACAATTAATACATGATTTATGGCGTCTCGTATTTTTTTATCACATTGTTAGAAATCTCACAAGAACAAGATTTGTCAAAACAAAGACCTTGATTGCATGATGCACACATTGTCAACATCATCAGCTTATTATAATGTAAATAATGTAGGTACATAATAATAAAAATGGCAATGAGTGACGGTGTGCAGGTGGTGAGTGTGCTTCTTTAATAACAATAAAATTGATACAACATTCACCAAAAAGAAGGAGGCTTTATTACTTTTATTTCTATACTGAAACAAATTCAAGTAGCACTGGCGCAAAATGTACCTACCTATCTATCTACTTGTCGTAAAATAATATTCATTCGCAAAGGATGCAGACAACTAGACTTGTCTAAACTTGAGTTACATAGTGCAGTGTAACAATGCAAACTGCCAAAAATCATCATTACCTTAGCCACTCTTAACAACACTGCGTAACACAAGCAGTAGTAGTAGTCGACACTATTAAACATCATCAAGGCAAAAAAGTCTAAAGCAGTAGTAATATTATATGATAATGATAAGCATAATATACATATAAATTTTTATATAAGAATGGTTTTTCTTTTACAATAAAATATTCAATGGCCAAACTGCAATGTTTTCTGATAAGAAATGAACTTTTTTGAACGACTGTAATGAATATTATAAATGATAGAAAATGGCTTCTTTTTTTGGCAGAAGCACTTGGTAAATGATAATACGAAGGCCCTTTTGTACTCTGCACTTTGCCTTGTTTTACTATACTCATCATGAACCATTCAAAAATGCACGCTTGTAGAGCTAATCACAAAAAAAATATACCTATGCATTTCATTCTTTGCTCATTTTTCCCATAAAATGCTATTGACTTTTCGTCATCCTTTTATATAATCATTACTTTTTTAAACAGATGATACTATTGCTCATGTACTTATGTATGTATGTATGAATATTATTACTAATATTATGTACATATATACTGTACCTACATTTAGTATTGATAATAGGTTGCTCTTATTTTGGAATACTAATTATTTATTCAACACTAGTTTTTTTTCTGTTTTCTTGGCCAACTCACTGATAAGATACACTTGTTTCTATAAAAAAAATGGATGTACAAGGATGTATTACTCATTCTTATCGTTTACCTTCGCAATAAAATCTCACTATTTTAATAACATACCTAAACTTGTTACTATTACGTACACCGACTGGGCAAACTACAGGTTTATTTTATTATTACCTTTATCATATTTTTAATTTTTTTTGCTACGACCCTTACTGTCAACAAAGGTTTGAATAAGTTGACACTCACGCCTGTTTGCTTATATGTAGATGTATGCAAATGAAACTGAGATTACAAACTGTGTAAAACAGATCACTCTAAAAAATGAATAAACTTAAGCGAAAAAGATAAAACTCTATACCTAAAACTAACTTTCATCATTCTTTTACCAAAATTATTTCTAAAAAGTGCCCACTTTCATTTCATTCTTTCGGACGCTTCGCATCATCCGTACGTACCAACAACACCAACTTGTACTCGGCACTCGGCATGTAGACATACATCATCATAAAAAGGATTTTAAAGACTTAAAGTAATAAAAAACCTCTTCTTTTTTTTCTTTTTCTCTTACTTACGCTATCAAAAACACAAGAGAAACAGAATTGAAGGAGAGAAAAAATTCAGCACATGTTGCATATCTCTTGAACATTTATTAAGGCAGTGTAAGAACATGTAGTCGTGCTCGTAATACATTTGCTAAATATCAAAATCAATTATTAAACGAAAGCATGCATTCTTACATGTGTATTACATATATTATGCTGGACATGCTGTTAAGAAATAAGAGATCTTTTTTTTTATAATAATAATCATACCTATTGATATAAGCATACATGTGCTAATACATAACACTTATACACATACATAATACTTAAAATACACATTATATTCTATGATTTTTTATATAGATGTTCATTTTTTTCAACAGACTCAATTCTGTCCAAACGAAAAAATTATCATATCGCAATTTGGTAAACAAGATTGCATACACATGTTTTTACGTGAGTGAGCGAGTGAGGAGGAAGAGAATAAAAAAATAGTAAGTATATATTTGACTTTTGACGATATATAGTCAAACGGCAAAGCAGACGATGATGATTTTTACTTGGTAGAAAATGGCATTGTTGTATAATGCGGATAGTGGATGTGTTCTACATGCACTCCAACTCAAGTATACAAGATAGAGAGAACACAAGAACGGAGTAGTAAAAATGAGGATCACATTTTTATTGCCCTTGTTCTTCCATTTCCATTTGACAATAATAACAGTATGTGAAGGAAAAGAGGAAAAGTAAAAAAAAGTCAGAGATTAATAAGGGAACAAGATGGCTTGTAATAATAAAATAATCATAATAAAAATCCTACCTACACATATATACTTATATACATAAACATATAAAAATATTATGATGAAATGCCTTTTTTATTTAAAAACATGCAGCTGCATCAGCCTACACTTACACTCACAAAAATAGTTGAGCAAATACTTAACAAGACAAAAATAAAAAGTAAAAAAGTGGTGGTGCATGTGCATAGCATGAAAGCAAGTAGTAAGAATTCCTTTTTGTCTTGTTCTCCTACTTTTATTTCTAATTCCTGTTTTTTTTCTGTGTTCTTGTTCTTGATATGATTAAGGGTGAGAAGGGTTAATAGACAGGTAATTAATGAATAAAAATAAGTGTGTGTATGTCAGCAAGTCAGCAGCAGCTTTCATTTTTTTCCAGCTATTAGTATTGTGTCTGTGCTTATTAACATTACTATTATTATCACTCTTATAATTTACAATGCTTGGACCACAATAATGCATTGCAAGAGTGAAGTACCCTTAAATTTAGGTGAGTATTTATTAGACGTAATTGACCATGTATACTTTACTAATAATAGAAGTAAAAAGGAAACTTTTTTAAATGTTTCTTTTTGGTTTTTGAAAGGAGTCAATTCCTATTGTTCATCTACCTAATATTCAGTAATATTTTTAATAATAGGAACAAAAACAAGGTATTGTGCATTGTACCCTCACAAAAGGGATTATATAACAAGATGTCATAAAGAGAGAGAGATATGATCTTATTAATACAATCAGTTTTTTTTCTCTAAACGATGCAACAATGAATAAAAAAAACCGGTGTGTGCGGTAGTGAATGAAGAAGGAGAGTGTGATGATGATGAAGTAATACAATGTGGCATATCAAAATCTTGCATGGCATGATCACAACAGCATAACATGTACTTACCAGCCTAAGCTTTGTTGCTAAATAGGAATGTAGGTACGTTCAAAAAAATAATATATATTTATGCGCTCATCTATTTTTCATCTTTTGATTTGGTGGTGATGGTCGTACTTAAATACCATCATCATCATCATTATTATTGCCACCACACAACACACACGGCACTACTGAATGTGACGATGATCCCACTTTTCCTTTTTCTCCTGCTTCCATTCCGCTTCATAATATATTGGGATACTGATGATGATGATGATGCCGTTTTCCTTTTGATCCGTTTTATTATTAAAGTAGCAGGAGAATAAAAAGAAGTTAGTGTGTGAGTGAGACTGAGACAGTGTAAGAAGAGCACAGCATCCGTTGCTTGCTTGCTTGCTACTCAGCTCCTGTTCTTTTATGCATTAACACATGCACTCCAAACTACTTACTTACTCAGGAGAATACATAGAGTAACATGATGTCTGTAAGTAAGTGCCGTCTGTCAGTGGTATAGTAGTGGGCTCTTTTCTTTTTCGCAAGCAAAAAGAAAGAATGAAAAGAGAGAGAGAGAGAAGAGAGAGATCTAGAGTTAGTGTGTGACTTTGAATGAGTTGCAGAAAGAGAAGCATCATGTTCTTTCCGCGAAGAACAGAAAAGTCATTCTGTCTTCTGTCCGCATCAGCATCATCGTCGTAGTCGTCCTTCTGATCGTCATCGTCATATTATTCTGTACAGATGTAGCAGTAAAGTAAAAACATATAAGAGAGCGTGTTATGTCGTCTTCTGATGCTGAGTAGCAAAAAGCGAGATGTGTAGTACAAGTTGGTTTTGCATGCTGTTTTTTTGTATGTAGGAACACAAGAGATATTTGTATGAGCTCTTGTATTATATGATCATGATCACGATGATGAAAAAGACGAGACGAGCAAAAAGGAAGAAGCAGAAAGAATAAGAGTAAAGTAACTAAAGTAAGTAAGTAAGTAGTGTGTTGTATATCAGACATGTTATATGTGTGTAAGCAGCAAAGCAAGTAAAAAGTGGAGAGAATAAGTTGTAAAGCATCTATCAGTCTTTTCTTCTTCGTCTTCTTCTTTTCAGTCTTTTTTTTTGTTCCTTCTTGCTCACACACACATTTTACTACATTACAAACATTACTTACACACTACATATTTTTACAAACACACAAGCATGTATAAGGATAAAAGGGAAATCGTGTCTTGAAGGATTAGCATAATCCAATGGCTGATAGGACAAGATGTTGGACAAGCCCCAAGACAAACTACGAACAAGGGGGAGCTCATCCAATCCCAGAAAAGGATCCACCCAATTGGTTCCAAATCGGGTCAAAAAGGAGGTTCCCCCTTGGTCTTCCTACCCATAGATGCGATTGCGTCTCGCTTCGCCAACAACACGGGAGCGTATACACTTTACATGTATTTTCAAGTTAAAATGTGATGCTCTGCCTGCTGCACACGACGGTAAAGCCAACTTGTATATATTGTGTAAATGAGTGAGTCGATAAAGCCCCTTTTTTGCTAGTACACATGTTGTAGAACAAACTGCTTCTTGCATTGTATTGGATATTATATGCTCCTTTTACATTACATTATCATCATTCCATGCTTCTCATGTTATACAACACCAAAAAACTTACTAACTTCTCCTGCTGTTCTCCTGCTTATTATTATTACGCTCTCGCTTGCTCTCTCTCTATTCTCTTTCAAATTTTGTACGTTCAACCAACTTGTTAAGCACATGTAAGTAAAGTAAAGTGTACGTATACGCTGTTTCTTCTCTTGTAAGCACATTAGTATACATGGTAAGTACACAATACACGGACTACAAACTACTTACTTGCACACTCTTCATGTTCTACAGTCATCCTCTCTCTCTCTCTCTCTCTCTATCCCTTATTCTTGCCTTACTGTTCAGCCTTCTTCTATTCTCCTCAATTCAATTCATCTTTTGTTGCTTCACTATTGTTGCTGCTGTAATAATCTTATATAGAAAATGCATGCATATCCTATTAATATGATATAAAAAAGGGAAAATGAACCAACCATACCATAGTTCCACTTGAAACTCACACCTGAACATATAATAATAGCAATATAGAAAAGATAAACTTTTGCTTTACTTTTTACTCCGTTAGCATTAAACAAGCAAAGAAGGAAAAAAACTGTGAATTCATAGAGCTACACTATTATAGTAATCAACAACACCGCCAAAATGCATTGAATACACACACACACATACAAACAATATTATTATTATGCCTTTTGTATATTATCCATATAACGTACATAATAAACTTCATCAGATACAATTGTATTTCACCATAAATATGAACACGACATGGCTTTGCTTATTTTCTCTGCCAGCTCTCCGTTCTCGGATTGTAAAACAAACGAGTGAAAATAGGAAGGCAGGCAAAAAGCTTTGTTATAATCTTTTGCGTGTGTAAAAAAAAGTATTAGCAGTGGTGGTGGTGGTGGATGCTGCTTTTTGCTGTTAAAGTTGCTGATGTAGTGGTTGGTATTTGGGATGCATGCATGCATGCTTGGATAATATAAGGCGTAATAAGTACACGTAGGAAAAAGCATTATCCAGTTTCATGCTAAGCTCAACAGTGAGAAAACTACCACTTTACTTACTTATCATCATTATCACAAGAGACAGGCTCACTTATTTGCTTCTGCTTCTGCATTTATTGCATGGTCTCTTGAGCCAAGTGTAAGCTCACAACAACAAAAGCATTAGGCAAACGCTAATAGCAAGCAAACAACACACATTTTTATTTGCACAAATGTATACCTAAAATACGTATAAATGTATAATAATAATATCACGTTATGTGTACAAAATAAATACATAACGGTACGTGTATATAAAGAATACACACACACGTCATATTATTCCACACATAAAAAAGTGTTATTACTCTTATTATACCCTGGTGAGCATACAGAGAGGTATGTTTTCTCATGGTAAATCGCCTGTTCCAATAATAATACATGGCCAACTACAAAAAATTTATGCACAGAGTTGTTGTAGAACATTATTAGTTTGCGGTTTAGCTAAGTATTTGTAACAACAGAATTTTTTTTTTTTTTTGCTTTTTTACATCAAAGTACACCGTGCATAAGTACATTGTTATCAGAATGCATGGAAATTTACCACATTTCATATTTTCATTCTTTTCTATTCTTCGTAAAGAGGATTTGCTTCTGGTAGTGGCGACGAGAAAAAGGGACTTAAGGGATAGACGACTCGAAATGTAAGAGAAAGCCCATAATGTGTCCGTCGTCCGACGGTCCGTCACTCTTCCTCTTCAACTCTAGATGCTCCAGTCTGACTGACTGACTCGACGGAACTGAGTGATGTGTGAGAAGGGAAAAAAGGCAAAAAGCAAAGTGATATCATCCAAACAACGTGCATTTATTCCATTACAATAGCAGTGGTGGTGGTGGTGGTGATGGTCGTCGTCGTCGTAGTAAACGGGCGTGTTGATGTTGATATTACTTACTTTACTCGCTCTCTCCCTCACTCAACCACTGTTGCTGTTTTTACCATTTTACCACGGCACACTACACCCAGCTATATTAAATAATGTGGTGTATGGCTGTGTTCAACTTATCGTATTATTGCCACACCACACTATTATCAAGATATGAGAGTGTGTTTTGCTTACTTTGCCGTAAAGTAGTAAACCCGGTTTTCTGTTTCCATTCTATTGGCATCAAAGCAATGGAACAAATATCATGAAAAGTCCACTCCTGTGTGAAACGTACATACACACATGTATGGACAGAGGAAGGAGAAGAAGAAGAAGAGGCAGCATCAAATCAGGCACAGAAAAGGCGAGGTGATATGTACATACATAAGTACATAATATTATTATTATGTGTAGGTACATACACACAACACAACTCACAATATAAATGGAAAAATTATGAACATACGGATACATACATTCAAGCTATTATTATAAGGATACCTTGAGAGCGAGAGAAGCACATGCACACATGTTTGGTTTTTATATGAAAAGTAAGTTGAGTTGAGTATATAGCCAACAGTTGCCTTCTGTGGGACTTGCTGTATGTGTGTACTACTGACTGATCGCGTACTCACTGTTGAGAGGTGAGTGCATGTGAGTGTGTACTACTAGCATTAAAGTAAAGAGAGTGAGAGAGAGAGAGAGAAGAAAAACTCGTACTTTACATTTACTTTACTACATAGTCTCTGAGGTGATCATGCTTCAGTAGTAGTAGTCTGTCAGAGAACAAGAACAAGTAACAACAAACACAGAGAGTAAAACAGTAAGTGAGGAGAAGAAGAAGAGAAGTGTGAGCCTAGGCCACAGCCAACAAGCCGAGAAGAGCATACGATTATTATTACTTACTATTATTTGCTTTTATAAGAGAAGAGGAGGAAAACGTGCGTGCAGCAAACACATTTTGAGAGAATCTAAAAAGGAAGACGAAGAAGCAGAAGAAGAAGAGAGCCTTTTCATTTGATGATGTTTTGTTGTTCATCATCATCTCTGCTCAAGTGAACACTTAAAATAAAACTTGAACCTTAAAAACCTTATGGTTTTCGTGGTGAAACATTATTGCTTAAGCAAGCAAACAACAATGAGCAAAATAATTACCATTTTCTCCGAGAAATTTATATAGTGACTGCAAGCAGCGTGGTGTTAAACACTTTTAATTTGCAACATCCCTTCACGTCAACACATTATCAGCGTTACGTCCTTAAAGGAAGAAAAAAGGCAAAATAAGCAATAATAGCAAGTGAAGTGTGCAATCACAATCAGACATCTCAACGTTTTATCTCAAAAGGATAATAAGACCTTTGTGCTCTCCTTTTCTGTTTATTTATTGCCATTACATAGAAAACCACTTGCTCCGGTTTTTCGTTCCAGACGAGAGTAAGTATAGGGCCACCACCACACTCTACTCCTTCCTAATCTCTTCCTGTTGTGTTTTATTAAAGCTTCTACTAAGCTGCTACCGCCACAACCAGCTATCCATATAGTCTTTTGCCGACTGACACACAACAGCCCAAGTATCATCAAACAAACGCTTGGTTTGTACCCACGAGAGAGAAATCTTGTCAGTTTTATTGTGGCTGTGTGGCATGCATGCAATTGTGAGCATGGTCCAATAACATTTTTTGATATATCTTGGAAGAGAAAAAAAAATTTTCATGAATTACCATCATACCAGGCATCAGTCAAATTAAACCAGTGTGTTGTTTAATTACATGCATCACAACAACAACAACATCAACAGAGAACATGAGCTCTTGTAATTGCAGCAATTTGACAAACAAAAACTATTTGAGTTCACGTATAACCAACTAATTGCATAGAAATCATCATCATTATCATCATCATCAAAAAACAACAACAGGAACAAGACCAACTGTTACTGGAACATGTGAAATGAGTTAAAATACCAGTAGAGAGCGGCAATAAGAAAAAATAAATGAAAAGTGAGTGAAGGTCAATATAACAATATATTTTTCTTCTCGGCAACTCTGTGTTATCATTTTATTATAGTGCATAAACATTTACGACTTTTTAGTGACTTGGATCATTACCACTTTATCAAGCACCTTGATCAACTAATGTAATTACCACTACACTGTATACACACAAAGTCTTTTGTATGCATATCTGCATGCTACCCTTATAAGCTACTGTTATACATTGTGCATTACATTGCAGTCACCATTATAATAGGAAATATTCTTCTGAAAACCATGCCTTTCTTACCACCATTAATAAACTGAATAAAATCCTAAGAACAGGACACAAGGAGACCAAGAAATATTTATTTTTTTTTGTGTTTCTGTTTCTTATAATTTCATGTTACAAAAACAATTGTGCAATAACAGTACCGTCGTAGAGTACAGAACTATATTAGAAACTGGAGCAGTTGTTGTAAAGGGAATTTTGTGTGCGACGACAGTTCCTTAATTAATCTCGTGGACCATGTCATACTTTGGTTATTCCCCTTCATCTGGTCCACCACCACCTGTCCAATCATCTGCAAATGGTGCACCGTCTGCTGGTACTCCTGGTGCCGCCGTCAATTATACCAACAACGTGTCAGTAGGAGCCAACAATAATAATAACAATCAGGTAAGAAGAAGAAAATTACTCTAGTATGTAAAATATGTGAAAATATTCTCAGTGTATCAGAAACAAGTCTACTAGTAGTCTATACACTGTACTTGATAAGAATAATAGAAAGGCATACATACAGCGCCTGTCTGTATACAGCGTTATTGTCTGTGTGTGTGTACGAAAAATTGAAAGAAAGCCAAAAAGCCCCAAAAGGGTTTTCCTTTGTAATGTATATACACACTAGCAATTAAAATGAAACAGGAGGTGGCATCAATCCTGTGATAATGAGAAAAAAAATTTACTTCAAACTTAATAGAAATATTATTGCCGATGAGTGTACGGATAGTGTGAAATTGCAAATAATAAATTCCTTGTATTACCTCGGTTCTTACCTCGTGGTTTTTATAGCTTGTTATGCATACGAGTATACATACTTGGTTAGGTCAGTGTAAGCTATGATTCATTCACCATCATCATCATAAAACCAACATATGATTTTTTTTTGAAACTAGATTAACTGGTAAAATAGAATGAATTAAGTTTGAAATATAAACATAATAATTTTTGTATAAATTTTTTTATTCACATTCCACCTTCATTTCTATCTCTCTAACCACCTATTTTTATCGTCGCACGCCTGTTTGTTCTTTTCAAGCCACACGTATTAAAGCAAGCATAATATGTGTATGTAATAGCAGTACAAGGAATGCACACTGTTTGCTCTTTTTCCTGATTAAATGTTATATAATACGGAGGTGTGATGAATTGGTATGATTCCCACGATTATTGTCTCACTCCTCCCCTGATTATTAGGTAGGATCCTCATAATAACAACGTTTACTTCCGTACATTGGTTTTTATCCACTATTTTTTTCTGATTAGTGTGTACGTACGCATAAACTTGAGAAGAACGCGTGTTTAGCTTGGGATGATATAATAATCATAATCAAAACGCTTAGCGAAAAAAATAATAGATTTCATACAAAAGACATAAAGGATCAAGATTAGCACAAATATGTATAATTATACATACCGACAGTCATTTTTTATGAGTCAAATTCAGCTGATTTTGATAAAAGGATAAAAAAAAGTCCATCTATTCATGTTTAGTCTGCAGTGCAGTCTAGCCTCGCCGATCCAATTCACAGCGTTTTTTTGGGTGGATCTCTAAACAAAAACTATCTATCAAAGTGTATCGCACACGCTATAAAAAATTTAAAGCAAAAAAAAGGAGAAGTTTATGTTTTTTTCAACACGACGACGCAACAATATGCATATAATATGTAACATGCTATACCTAAGTTCATTGCAACAGTATTTTTTAGAGGAATATATACCTTCCTCATGGTATTCTTTGCATAGTCAATAGCCAGTGTGTGTAAAAAAGGCCGGTCTATGATTACTGTCATTAGTTCCGGGAAACTACACTCCTGTAATCATGTTGTCACGGTCTTCTCCAGCTGAGTGAGTGAGCGAGAGCTTACAACAACAGCACACCAAAACCCATACATTTTAGAGCGCTGATCATGTTGCTTTTTTTATCGTGATCAAGCATACGCATACTAAAGCGAAGGTACTACTACTACGATGGATTTTTTTTTTCTTATCACATACTCTACTTCCTTTTTTGAGCAAAGAAGAAAAAATAAACACTATGCATGCACCCAAACTGGGAGAGTTTTTATGCGTTTTTAAAAAGAGAAAAATGTTATAATAATAATAACAACGCTATACTGCAATTTCCCGCGGTGCAATGCGTTCACAAAAGCCCCTGGGCATTTTAATCTTGATGTCTTAATTATTAATCTGGCGATTAAGCATGCAATTTATAAATAACATGGAACGCTGATGATGATGATGATATATTTTCTTCTTGTTGTTTTTCTCCTTGCTGCGTGCGGAATATCAAGTGAGACTGATTATTGTGACGTGAAAGAAAGAAAAAAAAGAAGAGAAGAAAATTCATCACCAAACAACACCATTATTTATCCCAGCAGAAAGTTTAGTTACATATATGTAGTTAGTAAAGTTTTTGAAAATAATATATTTTTCTTAATAGTGGTAAGCCTGAAGACTTTAGAATATCCCAAAGTAGTTATAAAAAACGCGTTGAAAACCGAGTAATCCTTTCATTGGTTAAAAACGTTCCCCCAAAAAATCTGTCAAGGTGGAGACCGAACAGCATACACCGGTAAAACCCGTACGTAAAATTTATCCGTATTTGTAAAAAAAAAACTAGTTTCGCTTTATTTTGTAAG
>JAHZMZ010004951.1:0-13974 GCA_027743805.1 Lepidocyrtoides sp. E14
ACAACTACTGTCCTACAGTGACTGTGTCAAGTCTGTCATCTTGTTCAGAAAACAGTAGTTGTTAGAAACATCAGCAACACCATAATAAAAAAAATTTAAAAAATCTATCACAGCAACTTTTTTATTTTACACTGCGTTTCAGGAGCCTTGTGCACCCAGGAAGGTATTATATAGATGGAGCAAATAACGCAACGTTATTCAGTGATCCGAAATAGCCTCAATTTAGGAAACCAAAATAGTTGCTATCGGTCCAGCTATACACTTTGCATAAACGATAGTTGCTAACGTCGTATTTTTCGGTTGCTTACTGTTGTCCTCTCCATCACTCCGAGTGTACACCATCTCATCCTCATTCTTCATTCGCATACACCCATAAAGCCCCATGTGTTTTTCCCATTTAAAGTTCTTGAAATCGCTTGGAAACAATTTTAAATGGGAAAATACACGGGGATCCTAATGAGGATATGCGAATGAAGAATGAGAATGGGAGGGTGTTGAACGCCCTAGAGTATCCATATTTATATTATAATCTCAGATGTCATCCTCATTCTTCACTCTCTTGTCCTCGTGAAATCCCATGTGTTTTTATTTAAAATTTTTGATACCGCTTTGCGTACAGTTGGAAATGGGAAAGTACATTAGAATTCTAATGAGGAAATGGTAAGGAGGAAAGCGGATAAGATTGAGATGGTTTATGCATTGCTCTATTAACTTAAAATAACAAAACACATCATCACGAGGAAATAATATTAATACCCAATGTACTTCAATTTATAAAACAGTCATCATGTGACGAGAAAGAAATTAACAAGCAAATAGAGGTTAGCCACCGATCTTGCAGTAACCGGAGAACGGTTTCAGCCGTAGAGGAATAAGAACTATAGAGTGAATATAGGAAAGTGAAGCTTCCAATGCCATGCTAAAGCATTGTAAAGAGTGGATAATGAGCTTTAACATTGCGCTTATGGAGTTGGATCCAAGTTGGATCCCTGAATATTCACGGAAATTTTAACTTCCCATTTAATTAACATGGGATGAAATTTTTAGGAATCTTGTGAACGAACTCCGTCCATTAACCAAAAATCAAAAAGTTGTTCGGTCTATTCTTTATTTGTCTATGGTTTCAGCTGTATCCCCGACGCCAGGGAAAATTCCCCTTACTCTTTTAACCACTTTCGCAGCTATGAGAACTTCATAAGAAAAATAGGCAAAAGTATTGAAAATTATGATCAGCCAAATACACCGTAAACACCGTTCACTTTGTTGGGAGCTCCAGTAACTAGTAACCTTTTAAAGCTAAAATAATTAAGTTCTGACAAGTGATAGAGCAATGCTGCGAAATTGGTTGTTGGGCAAGGGGAATTTACTCTGGCGTCAGGGAAACAACTGTCACCGTTCTCCCTCCGGTTACCGCAAGATCGGTGGCTGACCTCTATTTGCTAGTAATATAAATTGAAGGCCATTGGTAATAGTAATAACAATGAAAATTACAGAATACTTTTTTAAAAGAGTACAATCAGAACAAGCACAGGAGAAATCATGCTCCAGAAAACTAACAACAATTGTAGGTCAGCAAAAATTCTTACTTATGTAATGTAGTTCAGAACTTTTATAAACATATTAGACAGAATATTCTTGCAAAAGCCTACTAAACGTAAAAATGCTATTTATGCCTTTCGTTACACGACCCTGCTTCCACAAAACTCATGAAAGTTTGAGGAAAGTATACCAAAATATAAAAAATATAGTCGTTTTAACAGTTTTCGTATGAAATTCTTTGCAATATTACAGAACCATACGGTTTGTTGTATGATGTTTGGATACATGAACTTTAAATACTTTGATAACAGCTAAAAATATTTCAACTGCTTAACTTCAAACCCTAATTGAATCGACTAATATTGCTACCCTGATATTTGTGCTCTTATCCAGCGGGCCGTTGTTGACACTTTATGGTATATTCCCGGTCTAAGGTAGTAAACAATAGAATGAAAATGAATGAATTATATATCAAATAAATCAAACAAAATTTCCAAATTTTTTAAAGATTAAACTGATTCACTTACTGAAAACTCACTGCACAACCGAAACCTTGTTAAAGTTTTGAAAAACATATTTTTTAAAGTTTCAAACAAAAAAAAATGCTTAGAGTATTTCAAGTAATGTGCTAAGAAAATGAACACAAGGCAAACCTGTCTACAACCCTCATTCAGTGAATCATAAATTTTAAATTTTATTGTATTACTACCGGTCAAACCTACTCCCGGTCAAGCTTAAGCTTCAAAGGTCAAGTCTGTTATTTTTGTGGATACCATTTTTATACCCGCGGTTTTACGAATTGGCACTGGCACAGCAAGTAAATGAATACTACAAGGGAACTTCAATATATTGTGCTCATGAATAATTATAAAATGTGAGAGATCATGGAGGCTCTAGACTGGAAATTGAACTTGAAAATTAGAGAAAATTTGATGAAGACACCAAAATTTCCATGTCTATTTTCAGGCAAATTCAAATTTTTCGATAATCTTTGAGGACGTGTCTCTCATGAGTCGTGAGGTTATGACACAGAAGCATGCAGTCTCGTGTTGGTTTATAAAATGCTTTACTTTACAGGCTGCAACAAATGGTTTCGTATGATATTTTTATTTGCGTTCATTTTCTCTTTGGCAATAAATTGATTATGTATTACCTGCAGACGTAATTCCTGCAAGTGTCCATCGTCCTTCGTCTAGTACTACCAAAGGGCCTCCGCTGTCTCCCAAACATGCTTAAAAAGTAAAGGTTAAATTAACCCTATGTATAAAAAAAGTCTTCGCCTCGTAGTACATATTAATCAAACACAAAAGCCCAAAAGAGGCTATGTGCCATGACTGAATATTAATGAAATACCGTCCATTCTCCCATTTCTGTGCCCAGCACAAAACATTTCGTCGTGGAGCTCGACTCTAATATGTTTTTGGTGATGCCATCTACGGCACTCATGATTGTTAATGATAGGAACCAGGACTTTTTGCAAAACATTTGTTCCCGTTTTCCCTGAAATAGTTTTTAAAATCCCTTCATGACCTTAAACATAAATATTCATTGATTTGAAAGTGGAATGATCAATGCAAGAAATTACCGAATGAAGTGTCAGTTTTACCCCACCTGAAATAAAAATAGAATGCTACAAAATGTTTCTGAATGCATTGTAAAATTTAAACCTGCGTAATTACCCAGCAACCACTCCTACTCTTGATTCATAGTTCTTTTCGTCTGGAGGAAGACAAATGGGAAGAATATTTGCTTTAAACCTAACAGGTCTATGAAGCCTCAGCAGAGCAACATCAAATCTGAAAGAGGACAAATCATTCGTACATTTCACTGTTTTCCCTTAAGGCAAATTTGCCACAAAATGTACTTTTGAGCATCTTATTGAGGTTTAAAGGACGCTTCGATGATATGTACACAAAATCCCCGAATTTTTCCTCCGGGGGATCAAGAACCCTCCCAAGTTGTCATGCATGAAATTCGAAAATAAAGTTTTCTCGTAATCTATGTATTATTAGATCGCTGCATGGTTCATGTAGAAGATCTTATCATCGCACTATCTATCGCACGCATTTTATTTCTCAAACCACACGATTCAACTTTAACACAACATTTTGAGTCATCATTATTGACCTTTTTTCAAAATGTTGAACCATCATGATTCAAATTTTTTTAACATGATATTAAAAGGCATGATATCATGAATATTTTGTAATTTTCTCGAATCATTCGATACATTCGAGTCGAATGTATGTTTGATTTTTTTCCAAAATTTTTTATTTAACTTTTAAGCGTGTTATTTTGAACCATGATGATTGAACTATTTTCAAAATTTTAAACCATCATGGTACCCGTCATTATATTTGAACCATCTTACGATGATAGAATAGAACAAAGGCTGTAATGTCAATTGGATGTGTTTTACGCGAAGTAAAAAATCCTAGGAGCAGACATCCAAAGTTTGATAATAAGCTCTTTCGCATGAACCATGCAGCGAGCTAATAATGCATAGATTATGAGAAAAATTTATTTTTGAATTTCATGCATGTCAACTTTGGGGGGGCCTTCGATGCATTACTTAATGGATTTTTGTTTCACAATACCTGTCAGGTTGTGTCAACATGTATTTGAATCTGGGATGAATGATTCGTTCCACGACAGCAAATCTTTCCTCAGGCAGAGGTTCCAACCATCGACCCGTGTCTTTAGTGTCATGCTCTCCAAGGTAAATGGTAATATCAGATAACTTTGCTCGGTGAACGCAGTGTGCAGCAGTCAGCACAAAATAATGGTTCAAAAGGACTTGCATAGAGCGACAAAGAACAAAAAAATTTTAATAAATTAAAATTGTAATGATATATATCCTGGTTAATAATGAAGTCCGATTCATGGCTGAAACTTTTTGGCTCCGATTTCGCTGAAAATTAGTAGAACCGTAGATATTGATGCACTGATTACGATTCTTAACTCAGAAACAAATTTCAGTGACTGTAGCACCTTCCAGCGGCTAAAAATGGCGGGAATTTAATTTCCGTCAGCATGGTCTAAAAACTTGGTATATGGTACTTAAAACGATGCTGATAACGTCTGGATTCACTGAAAAATTGTATAATGACACTTTCATACACGCTGGTACATGCAGTTTTTAAAAATATTGATTTTTGCATCTCCTAGTGGCAAAAAAGTAGGAAAAAGTAACGAAATCTGTACCAAAAATGGCGCAATATTCAATTATTTTAAAAAACTTACTTAACTACGTTATTAGACGTGTTTTAAACTGTCATTTTACAACTTTTCAGTAAAATCAGTCGAAAACAAAATTTCCCGCTTTTTTATCTCTAGCAAACGCCACATTCAAACTTTAAAAAACTACATTCACCACATTAATCAGCATCCTTTCAAGTACCACATACCAAGTTTTCAGATCATTCTGACGAAAATTAAATTCCCGCCATTTTTAGCCGCTGGAAGGCGCTACAGTCGCTGAAATTTGTTTCTGAGTTGAGAATCGTAATCAGTGCATCAGTATCTACTGTTCTACTAATTTTCAGCGAAATCAGAGCCAAAAAGTTTCTGCCATGAATCGGACTTCTTTATTAACCAGACAGTACATTATGACAGTGATAATGGTAAAATATTTATCTACCTCCCCCGCATTGGAACCCGGAGATGCGTATATGAGCCTGCCACGGCAGTTCTCCAAATGATGCAGTATTTCCTCCAATAATACGCTTTTGTGCACCCATTTTCTGAATCCCGCATTCTGAAATTGTAATAATTTCTTATTAATAAACTCGTCCTAATATTGGAAAATCAATATTAAATATAGGAATACTCCAGGAGGGTCTTAATTTTTTACCAATATCATAATCTGAAACTGACAGATCATTGATATCAAATGTTTCCTCCTTTCTTAAAGCTTGTTGAGGTGAAGAAGATAAATAAGATGTTGAAGATGCTTGCCTGAAAAAAATAAACATGAACCAGTGAAACTGACTTTTCTTTGCTGCTTATTACTGCTTATATATTTATTTTGACTGTTACATTTCATCATATGTGTTTCCACAACCCGTTTTTGTCAACCAACAAAGTATAGCAAGAGTACATCCTCCTCCAGGACAACTCCTCGGACCACCAGTGAACACTTGTGGAAACAAGCGAGGGAAAAAGTAAGAGCTGGTTAGGTCATGCACACCTGCTAAATCAATCAAAATGATAAGACAAGTGAAATTGATTTCTTTAAAAGCATACCGTCCTTTTATCTTTATGTTTTTAGGGGGAAAAGTCATTCAATCTACACACTTCACACATAACATTGACATATCACAACGTTATTTTATCATGCTTTCATTTCAATACACATACCCATGCCATTTCTCCTCGGCCCTCCTACAATCCATGAATGTGAGAGACTGAAAATTCCCACCAGTGTCAAAACGGAGGAAAACCGCATGTTATGCTGGTGTCAGCAAAAGTGTCACGAGAACACCACTGATGATGCAGAGAAAACAATAGAAAGTATACTAAGGTTTTGAATGAGCTGCAGGGAAAGCCCTATTTGCTTTCTACACGGGTCCTTGTACTAACTGGAATCCTTCTTTGTTCGTGGATACCAAGGTTGTTTAAGATGGCAAAAGTATTGACTATTGAAATAGACCAGAAGATGATGATGTTTTGATAATGCCCTCTGACAGCAATGCCAGCGCACCGCTTCTATTGCGCTAAGCGCAATGTCAAAAGTTTTCCATTTACTAGGGTTGGTTCACCTTGTCCTTTCCTCTCAGCATAAAACTATGAAATCAAATTATACGACAAATTAAAACCTTTTTGCTCCATTTCCATTGAAATCTTTAGTTGAAAAGTACGGCACAGTTGACACAGTCATTTTTGATCTACCAACAATCACAACACCACTACCTCTGAGAGAATCACAATCAGCGACAAAAAATAGCATTTTTTTGCCATGAAAAGGTTATGGTAGCAGCATTCAAGTCATGTTGGCATGTATATGTACATGACTATAATAGCTTGTAGTAGTAGCTGTAATTATTATTGATGCTTACTTTTTTGTACAAAATGCATCTAGAGAACTTTCTTTCCTTCATTAAATTATGATACAATTTGAACGCTGACATTTTTACATTTTAGATGTGTATCATTAAAAATGCAGCTTTCTGCCTCCTGAGGAGCTCGTCACAGTCGTCATCACCGCCTCTACTGCTGCCATTGTCATCATCGTCATCAAGAACCACAACATTATTGCACTTTTTGGTGGTACAGAAATACAATAAATCAGTGCAATTTTTAGTTACATACACTTTTCTTCTACTGATGACTGCCTCATTTATTTTCTCATTTTCCATTACATATTATTATCATTATAAATACAACAAGCAACAGCTTTGGAAAAGGGATGTGCAATGATTAAATTTTTAATGCACAGAGCACTCTTCTTTTTCCTTTACTTTTCAATTTCACGTCTGCTGCCAATCGTTGCGCTAAAGTAATCTACATAATGCCTACATTTTGGCAGTAAATGTTTTATTTGTGCAGTTAGCACTAGCATGAAATTTTATTGCCTATGCGTTATATGACAAGTTGATCAATTCGATATAGATTTTTTATGGATAACTACACAAAGTGGTGCATGTATGCAGGGAAAAAAATCTGCAGCTAGAGAAAATGAACAACGAAGCTTTTCATTCTTGCAATACAATAGTTTTGTTAGTATCGTCATTATCATTACAACAAGAGCTGCAGTTAAAACGTTAAACACTATTATGTATACTTTTGTGATGAATTAGCTTGGCGCTTATTGTCCGTTATGGTTTTTATGATGCACTTGATTGAGTCTTCAAAATGGTCATTTTCACAAGGAAAATTTTAGAGAGAAAGATCATCATTTTTATGCATTTGATGGTGATGTACGAAGTGGCAGTCAAAAAGTGATGATGGGAAAATTGATGCTTATGCGTTGACAAAAAATTTTTGTTTCGTCCTTTTTATTCTATCTTTTATTACTGAACAGATTTAGAGCTATTGTATCTGCTTGTTATGCACTACTCTCATTTATTTATTTCATAGTTTGACTGTTGCGTGCGTGCTTACTACTACTACGTGAATTACGACATCCCTTTAAACTTATTATTATTACGTAGTAGGAGCACACCAACTTTGCAACTTTTACTTTCAAGCAAGAGATTTAAAAAAATCGAAATGTCAATGAAACATTTTATGCCTCCCTATTGGCGTTTATGATGAGTTGTTTTTAATAAATAAAATGAATGAGCGGTTACAGTAATAGCAAAAATAAAATGGACGAGTGAATATCACTTTTTTATCAAATAGTAGTCAAGTGCGTAATTGCAGCAGTAACAGCAGCCGTACTACATTGATCGTACAGTTTGTAATATTTTAATAATAACATCTGCATGCCTTTGTTCCTACTAGCATTGCACGCGACTCATTCTCTTGAACTACTGGTTTTCTTAAAAAGGAAATTATGAAATGTGTGGATTGATGAGCTTGATATAAGTATTTCAGGATTTTTCGATGGCGATTATTGTGGAAGTAAGTAAATAGTCGTAGACAAGTATTGATTATGCATGCAGATTATTAGAGAATGATTGTTATGGCATGCGGAGGTATAATGTGCATAAATATTTCAATACTTACCTAATTGAATAAATATAATTGAGCTTGTACTTCTAGTAATTTAAATGAAATCTGCTGCGGTAATAGTTTTCTAATCATAACAACAATTTGAAAGGTTTACTGGTTTTTTACTGTTTTTGAATGTTTGATCAATGTCAATAATTTTTTGATGGAAATGATAGCCATAGGCCAAGGTTAGATGCCTGAGCTTTTGGCAAATTGAAAATAATAATGAAACAAACTGTCATGAGTAATTATATACCTTTTCATTAATTTTTCTTTGCAAATAGTTATGCTAATTATTATGCTATTTCCTTCCTTTCTCTTTCTTTATTATTGTTATATTAATTATTTAAACTGTTGTATTTTCTTACTGTTGTACCATGATAATTCGTCATTTTTTGTAATAAATGCAATCATCATCATTATTAGAGAAGATTCTTATGAAGTGCATCACCGTCATCTTTTGGACTTGCCTGTTGCTAGAAGAGGTGGTAACATGTTTGCAAAGCTAAATGCTATGAATGTGAAGGTCATGTGTAAAACGTAACTTGCTTTCAGCAAAAGACATAACACAACACCTTACATTTGACAACAGGGATCAAAAGTGTTTGAATTGTCTGATGGACCACTTTTTTGCCTATCATGTCATCACGCACAATGCAGAGGTTGGCTGCTAGATAGGTGGTAAAAGAAGGAAGTTATGTGGAGAGACCACTTTTTTGTTCATGTGTAATAAAAGAGTAATAATACTGATGTTTACTGGCAATTACTTTTTTGCCACGTTTTAAGAAAATTGCATGATAATGCGACAATACTATACTGCTGCCAAGTCACCAAGTCATGGTACGTACTGTCACTGCATTCAAAGAATTAAAAATTGCAAAAATGAGTGAGATTTGTAATTATGGCGGAAAATTGATTAGCACAATCACGTTATTTGCTAATAAAATGCCAGGATGATCTTATTATTTTGCAGGTACACGTTTAATATTTTAGAAAATCAGATTTCTTCTTCTTAAAAATGACAAAATCATAAAACCTTTGATGACATTATTTTACAATTGGTGCGGAAGGAAAATAAAGTACAAGAAAAAAAGTCGCGAAATTTCACTGTCATAGACGAGCAGGGACAAGATCATGAAAAATAAAAACCATTCATTTTTTTGTTTAGCAAGTATATGTAATATTTTGAATGATAGTAGTAGCAGAATTCAAATTAATAATAACCAAAAAAAACACCAAATATTTCATGGTTGACTGCAAATCTATAGGTACTTAAATCACAAGAAATTATGAGGAAAAAGCTTAAACACAGACAAAGGTGTATAGTATAGGTACTGGTACTAGGCTAGGTAAGTACAATGTTAATCTATGCAACAATGTTTCATGCTATGAATATCAAGTCCAAAAATATATGAGAGGTTTGCTTGCGGTTATATTAGTAGTAGTAATAACCCTTGTATTTGCATGAGTCGCATGTACCATTTTACCATTACCATAATTTGATACATGTAAACTAACTTTTACTTGGTTAATCGGTTATCAATTTGTACGTACATATACATCACCTACAAAGCACGCGCTGCAGACACGTATTGTAGCAAAAAAATTAAGTTTAAAAAAACATCATGGATTTTTAAGACTTTGATGTTATGATATAATCAAAACATTAGTCTGTTATATAGGCAACTGTTGGTTTCACGCTTGACAGGCGTAAGCGGTCACGGACTTGAGAGTTCAAATTCATTATTATTAGAGATATCGATCAAAAAATTAAACACTAAAAAGATAACTACACATGATAAACCTTTTTTTCCTGTACAAATAGTCATAAAATTAAACATGAAATTTTACAGCCAAAGACATCTCTCTTCCGTTAATTGTAGCACCTATGCACATCTAGATTTTATATGCAGTCAATCAAATAAATTTATTTACACCTTCTCGCAAAGTTGAGTACACCATCGGTTCAATAGCGACTTACAATTTTCAATGGTGACGGCTATATATACTAAGTCATGCATTCAACATGTTCATTATTATCAGACCACGATAAGTAGTATACAAGGAACAAAAATTTGAACTTATAACAACAAAACTGTACACACTGTAAAAAATTAATAATAAAATAGTAAATATTGCAAGACTAATCGTTATATTGTGACTTACATAACGGGATAAGGACACCACCGTACTAAAAGCTTTTTATGTAACAAAACAAAAGATTAAAAAGCAATTTAAATTTGAATATCCTAATTTTTATGAAAGGTACTTCAAGCACCTTTGTGGTATCGGTTAACAACACGGCAGTTTATATAAAATTGGTCAACCAAGAAAATAACTCTCCGTCAGTAACTCCTTTTTTATTTTCGTTTGTTTACTTTTGTATCTAATAAATGGACACGCAATCAGTAGAGAGATAATACAATTGTGATAAATATGAGCAGTTATAATAGTCATAATAAAAATATTATTATTGTAATGACAAGCACTGCATTTGTCTGTGTATTTACATGTGCACACATTTATTTTATTTCTTCTTGAGAGAGACGCTGATAATATATTAGTCTTTTTTAAATGATTGACTTGTTGTTGAGTAGCACAACAACTGAAAGAACATTGAAAACTTTCTCATGAAGCTTATTAAATTCAGTTCTGAAATACAACTGAATGGTTTTGAAAAGGAACTCATTTATTTGCTTATTCATTGACTCAAGCTGTCTCTGTAAATTTAGTGAATGTGAATGGATGAAAAAAAGATTAATATTGTCTACACCGGAAATGAGCTTATTATTTAATAAGAAGCATGAATAATACCTACAACCTGAGAGCACCACATCTTTATGGTATTGAACCTATCACGTTGTGAATTTTTAATGAGCAAGATATGAAACTGGTCTGCATGTTACCTAACCCAACAACTGAGTAGGCATTATGTCATTATTTAAGCTAGCCCCAACTCCAACCAAACTCTCAAAATATTTAAATGCGTGTGTACATGTGCATGTACATGCGCCAGTGGACAAGTCCTTAAGTCTACCTCACAGGCAAAAAAAATAAAAAAGATTTGAGAATGGATATGTCAGCGTAGCTCTAAAACATAATAATAATTACTTTCTTTCAATTATCACGGAAGCAATCAAGCCAACTTTGTACGAGGAAAATGACACCCTCCTCGTGATGTGGTTGTATTAGAAAATCTCTTGAGGCAAGAAGAGAGAACAAGTAAATGGAGACGGAGATAATGATAGATATAATAAAAAAACAAATTGTAAAAATATCACGAACAGCAAAACGAGGCAACTTTCGTTCTTGAGGCTACAAAAAAATACATTGTTACGTAGTACTGATATAAACGCATTTTAGTATGCGCCTAGTAGGAGAGTGCCTACTACCCACTTGAAATGGTAAATAGACAATAATCTATTGCCTCATTGTTTTCCTAGTTGCTGTCGTCGCTTTAAAAATTTCCTCCCGTCTGTCCTTTTACAAAACGATTGTGAAGGTTTTAACGAAAGAAAAAGAACAGGAACAAATTGCAATTATGTTTTCCGATACATCAAATAGATAAAGGTTTCAAAAGGGCCCATTTGAATAATAAGCTCTTCTCGAAACCTAAATAGATTGATTTATTATCTCAATAGTGGGGTACTTGGCTAGTTTGTAGTTGGCTTCAAGCATTTTTTAAGTGCACTGACTGATGCTCTATCGCTGTTTGTGGCTTTGGCAGTGGCGAGTTTGCTCACTTTCATGCCCTGTCTGTCATGCACATTTTGCTCAATTTGGTAGCGGATAAATAGACAAAATGACAAAAATGTTGATGTCGTATTTTATGTAACCCTAAAATACAAGTTGTAAGAGACATTGAAATCTTTATAACACGGAAATAACCAAGACATGAATTCACAAGATCACATAACGATTTTTCAAAAAAGTTTAAAAAATGTAACACTGGTCGCGAAACCATTTGGCCAACAGTTTCTAGTTCATATATAAAGTTCAAAATAACAAATCATTTTTTCTGCAAATGTAATAAAAACACTCATATAATCATAACAATGTTATGTGCATACATTATTACTGTTACGTTAAATGAATGCATGGCATGCTGCCATTATTAACTCCCCACACACAAAAAATGGAAGACAGGACAGGAAGGAAAGAAAATTGGAAGGGAAACTTTCGCTGTCACAATCATGCTTCCTAAATAAATGAAACCAACAACAAATTGTACGCAATATTACCACTACTACTGTTATGTTGCCTGAATGACTTATCTTTTTTTTGCCAAATTATTAGTAAGAAAATCGTCGTTCTAGCAGCAGTTGACTGACTGATCATCATCTATTAGACGATGAAATATAAATTGTAAAATGAAGAAGAAGAGTGGTGGAGCCGTTGAAAACAAGAAGTAGCAAAACAGCTCCTAGTAGTAGTGCTGCAAACGAAGACACATGTCAAGCATCATGGCGTCATTATATGTACATAGACATATTGCTAGCCGCTAGTGCTCTTCTAAAGTACACCATTCGGGATAGAAAATAATCCATTTCTCTAAGAAAAGCTAGAAAAACTTTTTGAAAAGCGACTTTTGTGATAATGTGAGAGTGTCCATTCGCATAGCGGTATATGCACATTTACTGTTCTGCTGCAGTGATTCTCTAGTAGACTAGTACAGCATATTATATGATTATTATCACCTATTATGGTAAACACACACCGCCCAACCTGAGGCGCTTTATTACTTTACTTATGTCAGTTATAGTTACAAACAGTTTGATGTCTATCATCATCATTCAACTCCACATGAGATAAAAAAAAATTACCTTGATTGCAATTTTATGCACCTGATCTTGCTTGCTTAATCATAATAATATGATATTTCGGAAGTTGTGTTTAAAAAAGTTTTGGGTAAACCTTTTTTGGTCCTTTCGCTTTCAAAAAATGTAGATTAATGCTCAAAATAGTCTATGGTCATATTTCAGTGGTTTCAGTATACATTAACCGCATTTACTTTTGGGAAAAGAAGGCAAGATTGTATTATCTCTGCATTTAAATTACATAGATTTTCCTGCGTAACAAACAACACACAAAACCTTACAATTTCACATGTGAAAATTGAATTAAGGCGTGTGCCCAACTAAAATTAAGTCAAAGGTGCAGTAATATTATAATCTGCTATCGGTTAATCCTTCTAGCGTTATGATACCGATGCTGTCGAGAGTTCAAGTTCAGGGATAACATTTTACTTTTTGCTTCCGGTGTGCGCGAATACACAAGCGAATTGATCATTGGTGCAAACCTTGCAACATTTTGTCGGTGAAACTATGGATGAAATTTGAAATCCTCGAAGAATCCAACCCCGAAGGTGCATTTATTGCTCCACTCGATGGAGAACAAAGTGTCATTGACGCGTTTATTTATGTTTTCCCATGCCTAAATTAATATGCATGTAATCTCATTTTGCATCCCCTTGAGTGTATTTTTTAAACAAACTTTTAGGTAGAAAGGGAAATGATTTCGTTTATCATTCAAACTTAGCCTACAAGCCCATCGTTTATTTTGGTGGTAGGCTAAGAATAAATTGGATGACGACAAACCCAAAACTGTATGTATGTATGCTTGTGCTTGAAAACACTTTCACGCACATTTCTTTAACAATTTTTTTACATTCTGTTTATTGAAGCATGGAAGAATACAATGGTGGTGGTGCAGAAAAGTTTTGAGGAGCAGAAAAATAATGGTGGCTGCTGAGTAGTAGTAGTAGTGCCATAAAAGTAGAAG
>JAHZMZ010004952.1:0-16295 GCA_027743805.1 Lepidocyrtoides sp. E14
TTTGTTTACAGTAGAAATTAGATAGGTTTGGAAAGTATAGATAATATTAAATTTAAATTTAGGTGTTTTGTGAGTATAAATGGTTATGTAAAATTCTACAAGAACCTTTAACAGCAGAAATTGTGAAGCCTATGTCTTACGCCACAAATCAATTCAAAAACATCTCTGACACCTACTTTTCTGAAAACATGATAATATTATTGACGACAACATTTGCACTAACAAACGAAGGTTAGCATTTTTGAGGTTTACACTCAACTAGTTATATTTATATTTATACTCCAGTACCAGAGCATAAATATATATATTCTCAAATTTCTAAGATAGTGGATGGATGAGTAAAGAGTACTTGGATCCTCCAACTTAGATTTTGTACTTACATGATACGAAAGATTTTATAGAGAAAGAAAACACAATGTGAACCCATTCACATTTTTCTTTAAGTTGATCGTGCCACCCATGACTCGGTTTCCCTCTGTCTTTATGCCACAGAAAAGATGCACACATCAAAAACTTACTGGTTATGAAGTCTTGAATGCTGGGGTTATGCGAAACTTGTTTGAGTGCATAGTCCATGCTTTTTATCACGTACACAAGTTTTAGAATTTAGCTTTTGGCTGTTGACTGTTAGCCTGTTGCCACTGCATTGCGTAATGATATGTGATGCAATTTTATAATGTGCGATCAACAAAACCGTTGCAAGTTGCAACGCCGACTTTTGGAGTGGATATCGCGTAGTACAGTACGAATCTTGTAACATCGGCAAGAAATCGTGTCTTCACTACCGATACCGTGTAAACATAGTTTAAGATTTGGGAACTGCCAGTAATAGTTTATGGTACACTTATTTGAAACTTGAAACATTTCATTGTAAAAAGTTGTAACAAAAAGCAAGGAAAAAAGATGTGAATATCTCTATATAACATGCACATATTGTATTAACAATGTAGCCGTTAAATTTGCCGTTATAATCTTGTTACAAACCGTGATATCAGTATGCATCCAACCAAATTGGGATATTTTACTCGCGCAGCATTTTTACTTCAGCTCTGAACAACTATATTATACTTATCCTTTCGGTTAGATAAACTTTGCATGCAATTAGTCATAACGAAATGTTAATTTAGTTCAGTTCAATTATTGGATGATGATAAACGCTTAAGGTATTGACCTCACATGCAAATGAATTCAAGCAGGTGGAAAAGAAAAATGAAGCCAAGTTACGACTTCAAGGAAACAAGGACCTCTTTTTTAGTTCAACTCAGCTAACTTCAAATATTCTTTTACTGGCACCCCGAAAATTGTCGGTTTTACTCTTATTGCATAGTTGCATACTGCATACACACTAGATTTCACATCAAAAGTGGAATAATCATCTTAGAACAGCAATATGGTGAAAACAAGCAACAATATAAAATTGCAACGGAATCAATATTTTCAAAAGGTTTTTTAAACTTTTAAAGAACAAGTGTCATACGCTGACATACATATGATTTTTATTTTTTATTTCACCAATGATGCTATCAATTAAATAAATAAATTGAATAATCAAAAGTGCCTTTGCTATCCTGTAACTGTATTTCGATACCGCGGATTGTTCTATAGGTATACTTGAATCAGTACATACAAATATTGTCTACAGTGCTTTGACAATTCAACAATTAATAGTTGATGGCTTACTAATGCCAGCATCTCAAAAAAATCATCTTCCTTGCGCTGTTATGTTGCACTAATCTTGCACGATTTGAACAACTTTGTCAGTCAGTCAATCAACAATAATGCGCTAATTTTGCGATAGTATGCTAATCAGAAAAATTCAAGTTTCTGTAGTGTGCGACTATATAATTATTATCAAGCTTCCTTTTCGATTATAATTATGAATGCACATAATAAAATGTGTAGCAAGTTTCTATTTTCTCTTTTCAACAGCATTCCACCACCGCAGTTGACCAGAGTACTCGCGTGATGAGTATTCACTCACCTACTCTGCTCATCATCACGAATCGCTATCAACCGTCCATCGCGTCATCGCCTATATGTCATCTAAAATCTATACCCCCTTGGCCCTTGCAAACACATATATGCTCTGCATGTCATAATGTCGCGTTCACGTAATTTCGCTGTGTAAAAAAAACTGACGATGTCTGCACATATTTCGAAAAGAGGGATATAATTGATGACATAACTATAGACAAGATGGTTCAGGATGACAAATAGGAGTGATGCTAGCATGTTAAAAGATTTGTAGTAATTTAGCTTTTCTTATCATCTTTTGATTAGTAGAAGTAGAACCCAATTTAGCAATATTATGTCTGTACATTTCTTTGCAATGAACAAATATTTCTCAGTGCAAACCTTTGGTTATCAATATCACTGCATTGGATATGCCAAAATCTTGTATTTTGCTGTACCTAATTACCAAAGTATATGTAGTAACATATGAGTAGTAGACAAAAAAACTTTTCAAAAAGGTGTGCCAGGCAGTAGTCAAGTTAAATTGCAATGTATGCAAGCCAAATCGGTTTGAGCCTCTTCATTTTTGTGATTCCTTCAGTGTCATGATCACCGTGAGTGAGTACGGGAAGTAGTTTTATAGCGTGTGGAGCTTCAGTAAAGGTGAAAAGTGATAAACTTTGTCCGCTACAAAAAACATTTTGTATATTCACATTACCACGTATTTACAGGCTTCGAATAACATTGAATCTCGTGTTTATTTAATTTTGCAACCAAGATGCAACTCATTTCAAAGTGTCATAAAGCTAGAATTCTAGTAACATTTCTACTCAGTTTTAGTTCACTTATGTCAATCAGTTTTGCCGGGCTCTCGCTGAGGTTTCCTTTCATAACATTTGAAAAAACTGCGCAACATCCTCAATTAGCAGATGCACTAGATGAGCATCATCATAACCACCATCATCATCACGACGATCATCCTCACAACCACCATCATCAGCACGACGATCATCATCACAATAATGTGCTGAACCATGTTCACTTGGATCAGAAAGGAACACTTTACCTTCATGACCCAGAATCCACGGTCAAGTTTTTCTATTCGGAAAACCTTCATGGTAAATTAGAAACATTTTTAGACAAGATTCACGACTCTTGTGTTTAAAAAGTGAAAGTCATATGCGTTTTTTTACAGGTCCATCAAATCGAGTAGATATTCATGATGACGGTTGTCGTGAAATTCCAACGGATTACTGGTATAACAGACCAAAATCTCTATGGGCCAAGCATTGTATCACCCTTTATCAAAGCGGTTTTTGTAAGGGCGAAGGGGTTCAAGTTGCTGGAATGGTTACTGAGCTTCGTTCTGCTGGAATGCACTATGGGGGTAATAATTTTACATGAATATGATCGTTTATTCTTCTACATTTTATTACAATGGATTGACTGACAGAAGTATAATTATCTGTATTTATATGCCTAAATTGCATTTTGTGCAGTAAACTCTTTCAAGCCGTGTGAAAAGAACATAAGAATCAGATTTATGCCAGCGGGACACCACCTCAAACATAGTCATCACCACCATAGTCATCATCACCGTTAAAAACGCATGTAATAGCAAATACACACCAGAAAAACTGTCGTGTTGACGCAAATATTTTCAGTAATCATAAAATAAATGTTGTAACTATTAAATTAAAATATTTAATAGAATCTAATGAAAATGTACTGACATAATTATTTTCCTTCGCTTTCTCACCTAACGGCTAAAAGTTATGGATATTATCTTATCTCATATTTTGCAATTCCCATTTTTGCCCGTGGAAAATACCCAGCCATCATTTCTTTGGCCGAGGATTTTTGCAAATTCCCACAGCTGTAAATAGTGTTGGCGTTTGTACATTGCACAGTCAGACCAGCAAAAGCGAAAAAAATGCACGCATTCAAAAAGCACTACTCGTGTCATGACAAGACATGAACACTTCGAATGAGAAATACTTTCGCGCACTTATCTAATCAGCAGCCAGTACGCATACAGGCCAACTCAGCAGTGCTGATTGTGGGTGCATTTAACCTGGGTTCACCCGCGTAGTCTTTCCGAGCCGTGGAACAGGTTCGTGGTTTGCATAACGTGATTTTTCAGCATATACATATACGGATTTCTCCGTGACATGTTAAAAAAAATTTCATCAAACTTGGAAGAATAAACAGACCCGAATCCAAGCCTATGAACTTTTGAAATCACTCGCTTGAGCAAAAAAACTATTTGTTTACATTGTTTGGTCGGTCAGCTTTAAAGCATATTTTTACTCAGTTTGTAACAAAATAACTGTGTTCTATCTTTTATCCTGTCAATTTCTAACTCTGAACGTTTATATGCATTTCCATCACACATTTTTTTTCAAATAGTTTCAATGCAAAAGAATTACAGAGAAAATGCAAGAATCATTTTGTTAACTTAACATTTTTGTCAAATTAAATGTCAACTATTGGATAAAAAGTTGCCGAAATGTTAAATACACTACCGATGTAAGTACGCAATTGTAATTTTCAATTTTTAATGGATTTTTGATTAATTTTTATGAAGGATCATGAACTTAATAAAACTTGATTTTCTTGCCTTTTCATAGAAAAAGGTATGACAATTTTCGGACTTCCATCTTCAAATTCTTGTAAGGACTGAAGATACATAATTTCACTCTACAATATTCCATGTTGAAGGTCAGAAAAAATTTGTGTGTAAAACTGAAATAGGGATCACATGCAAGCGCTTACATGTTAGGAGGAAGGAAGAAATTCTAGCTATGTAGAATGATTGTTGCAAAAAAAAAACTTTGGAAATCTTTTATAGTTGAGCTGATCAGTATACCTTGCGAATGCTATATGTGACTACAAAGTTAAGGCACTGTGTTATCTTTGAAAAATGTCGTATGAAAATACTACGCGGGTGCGAGTGACTAGCAGTGAGGGAGTAGCGTCTTCCTCGCCGGAAGATTCTTTGTCGCCGTTCCTTCATACTACTTTGAGTGCACCACCATGGCACAATATATACTCCAAGCTCTTGACCAGAGAGGATTCTGATTCCTGTAATGACTTCATTGTCGAAAAAAACAATGAAAAGGATACCTTGGATGAAGATGATAGCCAACTTGTCACTCCAACCCCACATGTGGCACTAATTCCATTTAACAAAACATTTTCTGAGTCAGAGCGAAGAGGATCAAATAAGACCACGAAAAGTCCCCGAATAGAGAGGAGAAAGAGGAGGATTATTAGTGAGAAGTCAAGAATAATTGCCAAGAGCCCTTCCCCAAAAAGAAGGCTCCAAACTACATGCAATTCACCATCCAATAAAAAACGTACCCCCCTGGCTACACTTCAGATGACTGATTTTGATGATTGTGACGTGTTCACCACACCAGTGTCATCGCGTTCCTCGTCATGCACATCCTTAGCACAGAGTATATCTCCTATGTCTCCACTAACACGATACCAGAGACGAATAGAGGATGTCAATATTGGAAAAAATCGTAATATCCCAGCTACTGGAGCCAATGAAGATTTGAAAGTTGGTTATCAACAATTACTGACAAAGTATTTCAAGCAAAAGAAGATGATACAACAGTTAAGGGATCGGAACAAGCACGATCAGAAGAGGATATCATTGCTGGAATATACACGACAACAGGAAGCAACTTTTCTCCAAATACCTGAAACAGTGGAAACTCCGGAATGTGATGAAAGTAATAAGAGTCAAAAGGATTGTGGGACTAACTCCTCCTCCTGTGGAAATATTACACCTCCTGAAAAGGAAATCAGTATGGCTAACTGTAATGACGACATGAACGATTCTACAGTTACAAATGACAACAATGCGACCCAAATTCCGTCAAAGGAATGCTCTTATCCTGAAGTGAAAGACGAGTTGGTAAGCCGAGTAGCAGCAGTGATCAGTAATCAGTCCCTCCGTCCTATTATTTTCAACGTTTCTCTTGATAGTCCTCCTCCAAAAATGAATCACATTATAGACAAGCTTACTAAATTTGGAAGTTACTGCCAAAGCTGTGGAAATAAGATAAACCGGAAGTAACAAAAATGCAGTGTATACTATGGGATGTCTGTTTGCTAGCGCGTTACAGTACTACTATTGTTGGTGCCTTTGCACTATAACTTGTAATCGACAGACAGTTTGTAATATTTGCTTTGATTCTCTATATTGTTGTTAATTATTATTAACTAAACAATAGTTTGTTCAATAGTACATTTAGTATTCTCTATGATTTTTGTTTTGGTGTTACACTATGTTTTAGTGTTTTATTGACAAGTTGTGTGTTATATTTGCTGCTTAAATAATTGTTACTCGTTATTGACAAATAATTTGTACTCCTACTTTAGTTTGCATACATTATTGTTATTTTTAATTAATAATTTTCAATAGTCCGTAAAATGTTTTTAGGTAGGTGTTTTAGTATTTAGCTAATTTTTTGTTGACGTTGTTTTATTTCTATTCATTCATACACGGAAAATAAATTGCTGATTTTACTCTATTTCACTGATTACGAAATATGTACGAATACGGTTATTTTGAGTTATGCAGTTATGCATCACCTGTCAATATTACTCACTTTAAAATGGTTTTGTCAACTCATTTTCACATACATTCGCTGATTGTGCAGAGTGCAGATGCTTAATTATCGATGTGTAGCGTATAGGCATGTTGAATGAATAATACAGTATGATGAATATATATACAGGTGACGCAATGCTTCTGTGACAAATATGTTATGCTTGATTGCTTAAAAATTTAGTGTCAAAAGCAACTTTTGATGCTTCCTTCGCTAATTCATCTTCAGTGGCCAATAATATATTATCGATAACAGTTGTTATTACTTCATACAACTAATACATATTAAACCTATTTATTAGACCACTAAAGCAAAAGTTATATTGCTCAGTGAGATAAAATGTAATTGAGGTCATAGTGTCAAAACTTGAAAATATACTCTGGCTGACGCTGGCGTGTGAGACAAACACTGACCTAATATGTTACAATAAGTATAAAATATGTAAATGCATTTATTTAGAATGTTACCCGATCGATATGTCAACTCTAGAGTATTGAATTTTGCATTTTATTACATTAATATTTGATTCAAATTTATGATCATTCTTTTTCAAGCAGAAAGTATGTACAAAGAGGCAGAGAAATGGAAAGTTTTAAAAGTTAAACATTTTCAAATCACTCTCATTATACCCTCTTTAAACTGTGCTACAAACACTAACAATCGACAAGATCCTACTGTGTATGATCACTTATCCAAGTACTCAACAATAGAAGTCACTAATGAATAAGAGATGATTGAGGAAGGAAGCAGACAAACATAGAACGCCACACCGCATCATTTTATGTATAAACTCGCCAAATGTATATTGAATGAACCGAGCATACCCATCATCATTAAAAAAAATATGTAGGTATAGATGTTTGTAGTTTGTTTATAGTTATTTTAATACGCCTATAAAATGATGGTATGCTTCTAAACTAAAGTGAAAACTATATGAACGAAAAAATGCGTAAATCTTGCATGTTTTTTTTCAATTCTTGCTTTTCAAACAATGCTATTCGTTAACTATGATGATGATGATATAAGAACCGCCAATGTTTTCGAAGAAGCATCATCATCACAAACATGCAAGTGAGTCTAGCATTTACCTAAAAAAAACATCAGCATCTAAAAACTTCTTTTTTTTCAAATCTCCCTTTCGAGCATTAAAAGGTGTTTACTGAGTTACAATGTACATACGTCAACCCTACTATAAATGTCGTGTCATTATTACATTTAGTTATTATGATTTGACCAGTTGACCTAATTTTTTGTGATGCTACTTTTTCACGAAAAAAAAATATGACAACATGCCATTGTTGCCGCTGCTGTGCTGATTACTGTTCCCAGCTTGTAACTGTATCCTATGCTAAAAAATTGAAAACAATTCCTTGTTTATATCTTCATACGAGTAGTAGCAGCAAACTTAGAGTCTTCTTATCGTACCCCACTTTTTTGAGATGTACATAAATTTCTATTACATAATGATGATGATGATGGTAATAATATAACTACAACAATGACCGTTTTTTGTATAATACTACTTGTTATAAACACTTTAGGTGGTTTGGAGTAATGAAATAAAATTGCATTTTTACAAAGGGTTTAGTTAGTTTGTCAGTCATCACATCAGCCCCCTTTCCTTCAATCTGACTGTGTGCTAACTGAGGAATGTTTTTCATATTGTTTTGGTTTTCTTTTTGTTCAGTCGAGATGTAAGTCGCGACACCACATAGTTTTGGTTATAATTTGCAAAGAAAATTTCAAATAATAAAAAGGCAGAGTAGATTTATATTTTTATTTCAGTTTTACTTTTGATTTGAAATGGTTAAATGGTTGTTGTTATCTTGCCAGTGAAAAAATAGTATATTTTTTTTATCATCAGTAACATTTTCAACACTGAGTACTGCCTAAAAATGGAGATCAGACATAAAAAAATTATGTTTTGTTTAATGGCTGGTGTAGTAATGGTTTCCCTTGTTCAAAATGGTTCCTCCTCTCCTAGTCAGCCAAGATATTACAGAAGTACTTCCGCGGATGGGGTAGAACGAGTTGTGGAAATTGTTCCTAGTTCGGTCACAGTTAGACCTAGACCTAGACAAAGGATAAGCTCTGCAATTGCAAAGCAATATTGGACATCTGGGAACTTTTTCAACAGAGATAATTTTGGTGGGGTAAAATATTAAATGTTCAATATAACGAAGGAAATAATTTAACATTATTCACGTTAAGTAATTAAACCAATTTTTGTATTTGCAAAGCAGCCCTAAATGATGCCAATAATGATGACAATGTCTTGGCCTCAGCCAGCTTCCCTCGACCATTGATCTACAGAGCGAAATTGGTGCCGGTTATCTCAGGGGAAACATTTCAAGAACTGTGACTAGAATCTTAAAATAGAACAAATGTAAAAAGTTTTTGAATACAAGTGTCCTTCCAGAGCTTTCATTCCGATTTGATGGTTACAATAGTGCCGTGCGTCTTTGTTAAAAATGTATGATGATTATGTACAAGCTCTGCATTTGCGCCAGCGCCTACTCAATTTTTTTTTTCGCGAGAGACCCATTTTTGTGTTTGCGATAATAGAATAATAATATTAAGCAAGTTGTTTTGAGTCAGATACTGTTTTCAATGTTGTTGACCATAAGATGAAGGAGATTGATTTACTTTGCGAATTCGCTTCCGTTTTTGCCTTCTCTTCTAGCATAGCCCCATCATACCGTTGCATCATATCAAAATTAAGTAATAAAGGAATAGTAACATTACATTTTAATATGGATTTAATCAAATTGATAGTAGTACGCATATAACCTGCTCATGATTCATTTACATATAAAAATTCGGCGGTGCCAAATTGGCAGCACAGTTTATCATGATATATGCAGTTGTGAAAAATGGTTTCAAAAGTTTGGCAAAAAAATAAGTTTTACAACGTGTGCAAAAAAGTGTACAGCCTTACAACTGACAACCACGACGCATGCTTTTTACTTTTACGCACGTTGTTACTTCTTGTTTGTAGTTCCTGTAATATCATAATATCGTTCATGCAATAGTAACTGACTGTTGATGGGCAAGGAAGTCATCATAAAGTGAAGTTGTCAAGCTACTTTTACTTTCATTATTAACGCCATTATCGTTGTTTGAAATTTTCAGCCCAACACAACATCTACGGGCTTATACTTCTTGTGATAATTGACAAGTATTTTACAAATCTGCTGCTGCACAAATTACTCGTAATTATAAAACAATAAAACCATTTTTATTAACGCACGACATGTAATTTTACATAGCTCCTAGTAAAGCCACCGCTTCCAATCAAGGGATGCAACTCTAAATATTATATTATAGCATAATTTTTTAACACCCGAGTTGCTTTTGTATGTTTCTGTCGTTTTTTCTTCTTTGTCTCATATTTCCCCAAATGCACAGACTGTTACTTTTGTTTTATGATTTTATATGCCTTTGCTCCGAACAGATCAAAAAGAAAGACAATGAGAAATTTATACTTGGACTACTTTTTCAAAAGTCAAGAAATGCAGCATAAATTAAATTAACAGTAATTATTAAGTACGACACACCATCGTTAAATAAGTAATGACATTGCATGAATCATATGAATGGCAATTATGAAAAGATGCAACTTCCTCTTTTATCTTTTGCATATGATTTTGCAAATAGTATTTTTTGATTGTTAATAGAGTGACAGTTTATTATTTAGCTGGTTATCAAGAATATAAAATATTTCAGGGGACGTAGGTCAATGAAATGAACATTTTATTATTGTTTTCTTAAGCAGTACAAGTTTTAGGTGGGCACTTCAACGTTTGGATTGGATGACACTTTTGTCTCAAAAACAAATTGCGACTATAGTCTACTAGAATACATGTAGGTATGGAGTTCTGTTACAGCAATGATTTTATCAGAGTACACTGTTACAAGTATAACAGTCGAAATCATTGATGAACGCGCAGTAATAAAAGGACCGAAAAATTACTCAAGCATTTATTTATCTTTCGACTGCTTAAAAATAATGACCAGTCTGTTTAATTTGTAGTGAATTAACGATATTTGTACTGGAGTTTATTGTGCGTCATTGGAGGTAAAAATGGTTTGTCTCTGGTTTTCCCAAAGTATTCGTAACTACATAATTGTAGCACTGATTTTACTAAGTTTCAATCTCAGCACCAATGGAAAAGGGAGAAAATGGAATTTAGCCAGTTATCAGCATCATCAGCAGCATCGCTTGAAGACCGGCAGCAGTCACATGTTCATCTCAATGTACGAACATGAAAATTTCAGAGGTACTTATTTTCTCTTGAAATTGTGTGAAAATATTTTATTACCATGTTTTTTCCTAGTTCAAGATATTTCATATTTTTTTCTCTTTTAGGTAAAGTTCATCGGCAAACCATTGCACGGGAATGTACAAATGTTCAGCGGGACTATAATAATTGGGCATCCTCGGTAATTTTGCATGACCACTGTGTTGTCCTCTGTGATGAATTGGACTGCCAAGGCCAATGCATTAACTTTTACCCTAACCAAAAAGGAATGGGAAGACTAACCCAGTATGGCTTAAACGACAAGGTGTCGTCTGTCAAGTATTGTTATAATTTCAAATAAAATTATAATGCAATAGCGTTAATTATGGGTGAAAGGTGTAACTTCTAGTCACGTATGAAATATTAATTATTGTCTCAATTAACGTATACCAATAATAGTTTTTTCATGTTCAATAATAACATACCCAATAAAGTTTCACTCATTATTTTGTAACATAAATAAACATAAATAATGATTAATTGTGAAATCTATACAGAGTGATAAGTAATTTCATCTGCTATATGTAATATAATGCGTTTTGGCACAAAAAACTGAACTGGCTAGCTGAATCAAATGGAATGGAACTTAGTGTCTCCATGCTATTTGTATACATAGGTATTCCACATTTTTGTGAGTAAAATTCAGCAGCACAATTGTCTCGTACTGAAGAAAACAATGTTGCTAACTACTCACTCCATCTTTACGCATTGACAACGATACATCTCATGTAGACGATAATAGCATTGATAGTAAAATAAACCCAAATTTATTTCTATTACCGTTGTTTAGACTTTGACTTTAGACTGTATTCAGTACAGCAGAAAATGTGAATTTGCAAATTCACCTATTAATTACAAAAACGTGAACTATTGATAAGCATCCTTTTACAAGTTCAATCACTTGATGATGTGTTGCATATTAATTTTTTGACCAATAATGTAACAGACAACAGAAACTTATTATCCACAGTATGCTTTGCAACGAGTGTGAAAGTGATAATAATTAGGATGATCTCTTCTAGTAAAATCTCCTCATCATCAGCATTCTTTTGAGATACTTACATAAACTGCACTGCATTCATAAATGTGCAATATTATAACAGAGACAATAGAATAAAGTTGTTGTTTGGCAAAATGTCTAATCTCCAATTCTGATCCTCATTGTCATAATATATTCTTTTCCTTTTTAGCTTTGTGCAGCCATCAATGAACAAAATCAAAATTCACAGACGTTCAAATGCTTTGATTGTCTGTTATCTGTCATTAAAACATTTGCACGAACGAATTCGTGGTTGTGGCAAGCATAGCATACATTTTTACTACTTGACAATTACCTACATACTTCTGGTTTGTTATAATATACCTTTTCTTGGCGTCTAACAGAGTTTGTAGGGATAATTGGCGCCACTAGTAGTGGCAAAAAAGTTTTTTTAGAATGATGCGCTATGATTTTTTTTGCTTCTAAAAATCAAGATATTTTTTTTTTCATTATGAGCTTATATATTATTATTACTTGAAATTATTATTTGAAGCTACGATAAGACAAAAATCATGGTTTCGTGCTTACTCCTCCGGCGGAAAGGGAACTAAAAGCGGAAGTAATATTTTCCTATTTACAAATTGTTAAATAAATGTTATCACAATTTGTTTGCGGACGTGCACACATAATAGGAATAATAAGTGCATCTTTATAACTAGAAGAACATTTCATAACAGTGTGACAATACTGAATATTATGCAGTTTATGCGTGCATCTTTAAAAGAAAATATAATGCCTTGCCTGATCCATTCTCCAACATTATGCAACTTCATCTCAAAAAAATGCACAATGAGTACAGTACATCAATTATTATTATTATGGTTGATTGGGTATTAATTGTATTCACTCCCCACATTTTTCTACAGGAAATGAAAGAAAAACACTAGGAAATGCGATTTGTATGCAATTGACCAAGTTCTACATAAAAGAATGTTACCATATTTTAACTGCTGCAGTGCTTTTTATGGGTATTAAATGCAGATTCTAGTTTGGTAGTCGTCAGTCTATCACTGGTGACTGCTGTGGCGGTTGCGTATCCAGCCAAATAACCAGATCTAACCAACGAAATTATATCAATTTGCTTAAAGGACAGAATCAAAATGTACTACGTTTCCAGTAGATTGTTCCCTGGTTTATCAAGATTACAAGCACACAAGGGTATACTCTTTGTTCTGGCTTTGTGTTGTTTTGTTCAAGTTGTTGTTTGTTTCCGGTTTCGGGGAAGGGAGCCAGAGGGTGGAACAGGAAAAATTCGGGCGGATTTACCTGGCGTTGAATTGCACGATTACAGATTTGGACTAGGGGATCCTTACGTCAAGTTTTACGAGAGGGATAATTACAGAGGTTTAAAAGCTTAAGCCCGCAAACATAACCTTAAGTTGTTATGAATGTAAAATCATAGTATTCCCTTTCGGTACTTCAGTGATAAATGTCAAGTTTCTTTTGTATGCTCAGGTACAGTGTTCTTTCAGCTTCTGGCAAAAAACTGCAAAAATCTTCCAGAGGCTCGTCAGAATTGGGCTTCCTCTGTTGACGTTCAAAAACGCTGTATTACCCTATGTGACGAGTTGGATTGCAGAGGCAACTGTGCAAAAATATATGCTCATCCAGAGGACCCAAACAATAAAGGAGCCTCTAAATTAAGTGCTTACAGCTTAAATGACAAAGTTAAATCTGTGAAATATTGCTATCCATAAAATCTTGTATTAGATTTTCGATGTAATCATTCATGACAATCATTATCATTGCTCTTGTATGCTCATGTTCATCATAATTAATTTATTTCAGTACAAATAGATTTTTACGTGTACATAATTAGCCAGTGAATACAATTATTGGCATATATGTGTATACATTTTAAACTTTTGGTATAATAACGTGAATAAAACTGGAACCACTTATTTGGTATAATCGTACGTGTAAAAGCGTACACTATGTACGTATGTATATTGCTATAAAATAGTTAAAAATATGCATATCATGCACATATCGATAGTGAGTATACGTTACGTTGTGAGTAATATTTTAATATGAAATAAAAATATGACTACCCAATTTATCTTATACTAGAATAACAAAGGTCAGTAAAGTTCATATTTAAAAATGACTAAGAGCACAAAACTAACTGCCACTGCTATTTAGCAACCTTTTTTTATTCTTTTGGAGTTGATGGATTGAATAGCACCTGCTGCACCTCTTACCAAATTGTTGCCTTGTCCTGCCCCGTTTCCACCATCTGTACACCCATCGCTAATTTCATCACATTCCTCTTCTTCATTAACACAATTATCCAAGTACACAGCGAGAGATGAAGTCTCTGTAAACCTGTCCCCAATAGCTGCCTTGATCAAATCGTTTTTTCTTTGACTGCTGGTTGTTTTTGGAGTTTTTGTAAATTGAACCCAGACTCGTTGATCTTCTTGATCACAACCTTCCTCAAAAGACAGTGAATATCTGCTTGAAATAGTTAAAAAATCTTGGCGCTCTTTTTCAGATGCTGGGAAAACTTTCAGCACGGTATCTGTTGGACTCTGAATAAATTTAGATACTTCTTCATTCTCAATCGTTCCCAAGTAGTTGTCCTTGAGTCGTCTTCGACCTGATCGAATTTCTCTGGAATGCACTGGAATAAACTTTTTGGATGAATTAAGGATGGTAAATGAACTTTCCGACAGACTGGTAGTAGACGAATCGTTGTTGTAGTAGTCTGATTCTTCATCATCAGCTAAAACATGAAATAATATTATTCATGATGTGAATAAACAAAAAAGCATCATGTCATATTTTTTGAACCCGGTGTACTGATAATGTAATTATGTAGCTAGCTTAAGCTTACCATCTTGATTTTGATCTGATAAGGATTCAATGTCATCATTCTGAGTATCTGATTCTCCCGACTCCTCTGCCGTTGCAAGGATTCCATCATTGCCAACACGTAGCACCTTTGTGTTGCTGTTACTTTCCATTTCTTCACAGTCCATCATTACAGCATCGTCGTTATCGGCTTCCATTTCCCACGGAACATGCTGTTCCGCCCCAGACCGCACCGTTGAATACCCTTGTGAGGGTACACAAACACTCTGAGGTACCACAGGAACGGGTACACTTACACGACTAACAACTGCACTACAAATTCCATTGGTGTCGCCTGGAACAATGTTACGCTTTCTCTTTCCAATTCCGCTATCTTCTGATGAATTTGAAGTTGGAACCTTTAGCTGCAAGCATTTCTTTTCACTTTGCACATCAACTGCCATCCTCTTGTACTGCTGTTTTCTTCGATGCCTTCGTCTGAGAAAAAAAATTTTTTTGTTGTCAAAAAATGTTATATTAGGTATGTTTTATTCACACCATTTACAAAAGTCGTCAACATTATTTATTTTGCACTGTAAAATTACCTCTTTCCTTGTGGTTGTCCTTGCAAATTGCATGATGAGCTATTATTACTAGTACAGTGATTGATCAGGTGCTGATGACTTGTTTCATCTACCTCCAACGTGGTAGCGGATCCTCCTATTCCATGATCCGTCAAACCCGTACCAATAGCCCCTGTTTCAACTCCGTTTACATCAGCTTCATTAAACATACTACTTCCGCCACCGAAACTAGCTGGAGAGTCAGGACCGGGCATAAACGCAATTTTATCTCGAAGAGTCATTTCCCGAATAGTTTTGTTGAGACTCAACAGAATCGTAGGTAAGCCGCCCTGTAAATTCAAGCGAACACGCCCAGGCGCGGATTGCGAATAATCTGAAAACGATATCCAATAATACCAATATTATTACTAATTTCGTCATTCCTGTTGAACTTTAACAATTAATTAAGGGTACTCCGTCTACCTTCGTCACTACCACAAACAGTAACTGTGTCTTGGGAGTTATCAGTTCTTCTAGACTTTGACTCATGGCGCTTCTTTGTAAACTTTTTGTTTCTAAATATATTGCGTCCAGATGTTGAGTTATAATCTGCAGAGGCTGTGTACTTGTTGTACTCATCATCAACTTCCAAGTTTTGTGCCATTTCTGGAGGAACTGAGGAACCCTCTGAATTAGCAAGCACCGCCATTGCTGATATTAATTTATACTCATCAGTGTTAGTACAGTTTGCCTTATTTCAAACTTTCATTTTAAAACACTTGATGTTTTTTAGCACATTTTATTTTTTTGCTTGTTTCTGTTGCACTGCGTAATACGCAGTTTACTTAATTGTGTCAACAATAACAAACAGGATTATTATTATCTACGATTGGTTTTACTTTTTTGACAAATTAAATTGCACGAAAACGTAAATAAAGTAGCAGAGGGTTGATGAGTTTGATGATGGGGATCATGTGATAATTTTTTTTGCCGAGATTGATATGCTCGTATTTTGCGTTGT
>JAHZMZ010004953.1:0-38487 GCA_027743805.1 Lepidocyrtoides sp. E14
GACGACGAGTGATAACGAAGTTTCCTTTAATTGCCCAACGTTTTGACTTCGAACTTTATTTATGCTTGTCCGAGAAATTTCTTTGCTATTGAGTAAGATTTTTTTTCAATCTCATTGACATGTCTAGGCTATATACCAAATTGGTTGAGGAGAAATAAAATTTTGTGAATGCGTGACTGACTTTTTAAACATCGGGGAGGGGCCAGCCGGACATGCCATTAAGCTTAACAAAAAGCATAAAGAGCAGTATTTCTGTAGAGTCGCAAAAAAACACCCAATACACTCACGGATCTGAGCATCATGTAATCCCCGATAATGTCTTTTGACTATGTGCTCACATTTAAAAATTTCCCAGAGTTTTTTCTAAACCTTCATTCAACGGCTGGTTGGATCGATATGTGGTATGTATGGAACAAAAGATAAAAAAATTAAAAGTAGTACTGATGTACTAACCAGTGAAAAATATGGACTTCAAACAACTATTAAATTTCAGAAACCTTTAACTTGACAAAATCATCGATATATTACGCTACATGCGTACAAGCTTGTATAACTATTCGTCTAGCAGTATCTGTTCAACTAAACAGGTCATTTTTTGCTGAACCTGTAAAAATGCAACATGCATGGCGCTGTCAGTGTCAGTCAGCCATGACTCGGTACAAAAGGACTATATAATAGAACCCCCATGCATGTATGCAACAGCATTATTCTAGTTCTTTGCCTTATTTATAGCCAAAATAAGAACCGGTCTGTCGGATTTCAAGTCATTGAGCACGACTGTACCATCACACCACCAGTTCCAAACAGCCAACCGACTTCCCGTATTAAACGTCAGTAGTTTTCGGAGCTCTCGGATTCCGATCTCGTGGCTCTTTGCCTTACTACTACTCTATCTAACACTAGCATCCTAAAGATGCAGTCCTTTTGAAGTACACGTTGTATGTATTCACAGTCTGATGACTCAGAGGAAAATACTCATTCTTTCTCTCAGGAGAACCATTTTTTACTTTTCTCTATTTCTACTTTTACCCTCTATGATGATTTCCGGCAAAAAACTAAGTATATGACAACAACCAGACCAAACTAGACTAAATTGTGTACATATGTTCAGGAAACCGTGAATGCCAGACTTTTTTTCGTTGGTCTTGAACCAATCAACAATGAACCAATTTTAACAAAACATGCTTCGCTTCGGTTCTAACTGTTTTCCTTTGCATCAATCATACCTTTCTTTCACTCATCATCATCATAACCTAACATCAAAAGCCATCAAAAAACGAGACATTATTCGTGAATAGTGTGTTTAGCGTCATGTGTGCATACATGTAAATACATGCTTCTAATATTTTGTTTACATATAAGATGCAAGGGGATTTAAAATTCGTGTTAATCCTCTTCGTCCTCTGAGAAACCTTTCATGAGGAAAAAAGATACACCAAAAATTTCAGGTACCTATATTTTGAGCACATTGAGATGCCAAAACCACACGTGGCATAAAAGATAAAAATACATTGATAGAGTTGCGACATCTAAGACGTGCCAAATATATACATTATGCATATTATTGTAAATAGTTTCACAATGTTAATATCATACACAGACAGCAGACATAAAAGTTGCAGCAAAAAAAAAACTACTATTTGATGGTTTCTGTAATATTTTTGTATAGCTGACCATCCATCAAAGTAAAGCATCAAGCTATGATTAATATCCATGTAAATTGACAAAGGAGCTGAATAAGACGAAAGGTGGAAAAAAATAATGCTGCGTTGCTTGCTACGTTGAAAAAGGTGTCTGAAAACAGGCTAGGGAAATAACCTTAGCATCATGGAATCATGCTTTTGATCGTCCATTTTTGTAATATTTGGTCAACGCAACGGTTAGATGGTTTCGTGTTAATGTGCGGGGTATGCAGCAATTGGAAATTATATAAACCACATAAAATTCGTAGTACACGAAACAGACTAATACAAGTATTTACTACTTACATGATCCAGAATTATAGAGCTCATTCATGCCATTAAAACAATACAATTTTACTTCTTTCTTGTAGTAACCCTGACCAAACAAACCGTAAGTAACTATTGTATTGCTGTTGCGAATATGTACGTGATGTGGAAGAAAAGCTGCCGTTTTACCGACTTTCGTCGACAAAGTACATTTTGAGCTTTAATAATAGTAATAACCCTGAAGAAACTAAGTCAAAGTCAATATTGATGATATGAGTGTTTGGACGTAATTTGATTTACGCTAAATACACCATGACATACGTAGGTAGGTATGATGGTGTTACCGTATTTACATATAGCGTGAGTAATATGCATGAAAAAGTTGAGTTTTAGCTGAGCTACGTTTTCATGGATGGACTAAGGTAAAAATAATAATAAAGGAACGCATTGTATTTCTCACTCACCAATATTGGCAACACTTTGATTTTACATCTTGCTTTCTTCAAAATTTACCCATTCATGATGACATTATACATTGAAAAATGGTTTAAAGACTAAACATTAGACTTGTAGAGCTATTTTTTTGCATTATATGAGAGAATTTTAAGTTTCAGATTTTTTATAACGCACTCTCAATGCAGAAATCAATGTTTTTGCTGGTGAATTCGACCTTCATTTTTTAGTGGTGCTGCTGTTAGATTTTGTAAAGTTAGCTGGATGAAAAAGTGAATAATATGATATTTGACGCAGTTGCAAAATATATGGGGTCACATTTTACATCAATTTCGCAAGATATCTTTTTTACGGTTGAAGGCTAAAGTAAATTAGTTACCTACTCCTTTCTTAATCTTTTCATATTTTATGAAATCACTTCCTTCGTGTCATGAAATCAAGGTAGTATAAGTAAGAGTGTGGGTAGAAATACCAAACGATACATGAGAATTCATTGGATTCAAGTACGAGAGATTATCTCATCACTTCTGATTTATTTAAAAAATAGAAAAAGCAGTGACCACAATGAAATCGTACGCTTACGTAACTAAAAATGGCAAAATCGCACATGTAAATAGGTATACTTACATCACTTTATAAAGTTTACGTGTGTGGGAAATCAAAATCAACTGATCGATACGATAAAAATACTCGTCTACATCATTCAGTGGCATGGCATGCAACTGGAAGTTCCCAACATCTGAATTTTAATTTCAAATTAAGATAATTTATGGATCAGGCATGTAAATGTAAGGTGGTGTGAGTAGAAAATTGGTGAAACTACAATTATATTTTTCGCAACATTTAGTCTACTACAATCTCTACACTGCCAGATTTCTCTCACCAAATTACACAAAAGATGCACAAATGGAAAATTTTAAAGATTACAATTTATTTGAACGGTCATATAGCAAATTCTATACGTTTCATTTTCCATTACATTACGTGACAAAACTGGTGTTTAACGTGAAATCAAAAATGTAAATGATATAAAATGATTTTTACCTGCCAGTTAAGGATAATATCCCATGTAGTCTTTCATCGGATTTATCGGTTTTATGTTGTTGCAAGTTATTGTCAACAGTAAAACTTTTCAATAACTTAACAATATCACGAGATTTTAATAATTAAGTGTGGCCACAATTGCTTATTAGAAAAACAGCATTTAAGGGCAGAATTGCATAAAAATATCTGATTGTTTCCATTAATACCCGTGCACGTTTACACGCAAAACTTCTTTTTGTTTTGTTTCCGTCCAAGTAGTAAAAACTAATTTCCACGAAATTGATCAATGATGCATATAATCTAAATACAACACGAATATTTAATTCAGGTTGTTGATACCAGTTTACATGGGTATAAAGGCAGAAGCTTCTATGATGTGTCATCAAGTGGCTTGCTTATCTTTGCCATTAAATTTACAAAAGAGCCGGCTTGTTACACATGAGTGTTTCTGATTGTGATTTGTATTCTTAAAGCTAGTTAACACTGGAAACCGGTAAAGATGAAAGTCTTGTCTCGGCTAACTCTAGTAACACCAAACTTGCTGTACGTATCTCTTGATCGTCGACACTAAACTAAAATTGAATTGAATTTGTTGCAGAGAGTATATGCTGTACCACCGCCACTCGACGATACAAATTTAGTTTTAAAGTGTCTTTTCTCTGACACAGACAGTATGCTTGGGAAGATTTTTGAAACACAATAGTTTTGCTATCTATAAATTACTTCAAAACATGGGAATTGGGAATCCTATGGTAAATTATTTTCTTCATATGCGTCATATATGAATAGGTAATCGCCGTGTTAAACAAATTTTACTGATAAGACCTCCTGTGTACTCACAATCTCTGTCACCTACTCCACTTTCATAAATACGTGAAATGAGAACTACATTGTGTTTTTGCTGACATTTCTGCAGAAACTAATTTCATAAAGCGGAAATGCTGAAGTTTACTGTGTCACTCGTTAACATCAACTGAATCTTTTTACTCGTGAGTGGTGACAAGTCTTCATTCAAATGTAAATATTTGCCCAAAAGGACTTTCCCATATCTTCCTTTTTAATATGACCAAAACACACTGAACAAATTCACCGTTGGAAGTGTGTAAGCAGGCATGTACTTACAAATAAGCTTCTGTGTGCACTCATGTTTATATACCTATCTAAATGATTCTAATAATGAGTAGAAACGATAAAGGCTTGAGCTGAATAGTCCTTCATATATATAGTTTTTTTCTTGGAGTCCTAAATTTGCTGGTTGGACTGAAAAAGATCAGGCCATACAGAAAAACCAGAGGTGTGGTTCATATCGGGTGGAGTCCGAGAACCGGTGCTACTTTTTCATTGGTGAAAGCAGTACCAAGGGCTGTACAAAAAGAATACATCATCAGACAGGAGATTTTTAAACAGTTTGTCAATTCCTCGTGATGATATGATTCAACTGTTTGGGTGAATTGCAACAGAAATTGCATAGCTTTGTTTATATCTGTAGTCTACATGCATGAATTGTATGAAAGCAAGAGCACGAGTGAATTGGTAATAATACACTTACAGTTTAGACGTTGGTCATGTGAAAAGACTTCATCGAAATGCAACAATATTTACGGGCAGAACATTGTAAAATTGTGCACCGACAAGTTCACACCATATATGAGTAGGTATATGTGTATGCGTCGGTCGTGCGAGTGACAATATGTATTTATGTTATGCATGTAATTTATTAATGTGGCATAATATTATGGGTGTTCTTACATGTCATATACATTAAGAGCAAAAATGTCTTTACATGAATAAGAAGGAATTTATGAATTTAAACACTTAATTTTTATAGTCTTTTAACATTTGAAACCACGTATTTGCACGCTACTGTATTTCCATTATTATTTTGCCCCATGAAAACCTAAAAACACACAAAAGTTTGCACATACATACATACATATTGCATAACACATTTGGACAAACCGAGGCAAGTGGCGAGGTATATCGTGATATGCATAGAAAATCAATCAAAAAACTATTCTGACCTTTAATATTACGTTAATAAAGAGATCTGAAAGTAAGCAAGTATGAACTATGTATTTATAGGTGCGACTGGTATGCAATTGCATTGCAACAATTAGTGTTTAGACTGTCGAGAGCCCATAATGCATACAATGTATACTACAAGTCCCTAACTAAAAGGATAGTGAATACTCGGTACTAGCTGCAATTTATGTACAAGCAAACTCAACTATGTAGTAAATGAGAAAAATGAGTGTGAGAAAGGTATATTATCCATTTGTACAGGCAAACCACAACAAAAATGCAATGTAAAGCAGTCAACTCATTTTGTTGTTGGACCTAATGTAGTCAGAAAATTGTAAAACCATTACTACTACAACTGCCAGCTATTCCTAACATCTGCTTTGTATTATATGTAGTAGTGCCAACGAGCAACAAAAGATGGGTGTTGCAGTTAATGATGATGAAAACCGAAGGCAAAGGGCTTATTGAACTGCATTTTGAGGTCTGCACTCTGTACACTAAATTGGCTTTGTTGCTTGTTGCTTTTCCGTTTGCAGACTAAGAAGCAGTCAATGACGAGTCATCATTACTCATCAGGGATATACCGACGCGACCGAGTGGGCTATACATAAGTACATACATTCAATATTTATCATCACATTCACTTCGTCTAACAATATATGCCTTTTCGCTTCCTCCGCACTGCATTTTTGTTTTTGTAAGGAAAACAACGACGTTGCACATCAATGTATGTACGTGTGTTTAATAAATGGGTATTACTTACCTCAGTTTCAACATTCAACAGTTTTTTTTCAAAGAGGAAAACCAACTTTCACACGCCATTCATTCATATGGTAAATAAAGTTGCAATTAAAAATTTACTACAACCCTCACACACCCGTGCATTCATTACTTTTGTTGTTGTGATATATCAGTCTGTCTGTGACTGCAATTGATGCTATACAGAACAAATTGTTATACCAAAAGGGTTTAAGTTTCCGTATACCGTAATGGTGACGTTCCCGTTTACATTGAAATTTTATATACTAACTAGCTGATACTTTCCTTCTCATAGTTTCAACAGTCACTCATTCTTCATTGAAGGAAGAGGAACCATTTTAACTTGATATATTGTAAGATGCAGTATGCTTGCTAAAAATGTTTATGATTTAATGACCATGATTAATGTAGGAACTGCAAGGCTAAAACAGGGATATCCTCCCAAGTGGTAATCTACAATTCACATCCGCCTCCTCTCTAGTTTAGAACAGTTGATAGAGATGAAGTTTCTTCTACAATCTATGCTGTCATTTGGCATTGTGACTCGACTTTTTAAAATGCCTATTTTATAAATTTATTATCATTCTGCTTATTCTACCTTGTATGTCGTAGCTGTCCTATTTTTTTCATAAAAACAAGACTTCAAATCATCACTACTGTATACATTGCATACTTACTACGTTTTTGAAAACGTAATACTGTAAATTACAGCAACGTAAAAAAACGACATGTTATGAAAGGTGAAAATAATCCTTTTTAAACGGTTGTCAGTTTTAATGAACATGTTCAGAAACAGAGGAAATCTTAAATAAAATATTTCTTCAGTTGTGGTAAAACAGTAGAGAATGATATGCTGTGAAAACATGCAAAACTTGGAATTTGTGTTGGTAATTGAGCACATGGATAATGAATACAAATTTGTTTTTGGTACCAATACAATGACTTTATGTACATGAAATATAAAAGCTAATCTACTAGAAAGTAGATAGACAGACAGTTGTCTGCTCGATAGACATAGTCTATTAGACACGTAAAACTTGAGGGGATCTATCACATTATTATTATCCACTCACATACCATCATCATAACTATAACTATAATTCAGCCAGACAGCTTGACTGAAATTTTCATGAAAAACGAAATTAACGGGGCAAACTGAAACAAAGAAACAACCAAAGAACTTCTCTGGGAAAGTGAACACTTTTTTATGCTTTTGTTCAACTTTTTGGCTTCCTTCTAAAAACATTAAGCACTATGTAGTGCACATTAGTATTAAGTTCTTAGTTCATGCATTTCAAACAAAAGAGCAGTTTGTTGAAAAATTCGTTATTGCTTTGCAGCTTGGCAGTGTAAGCGCGTTTTATGCTAATATTATTGTTGAATGTTGTGATCTCTCACTCTGATACTTGTTTGTCTAAACCAACCCCAGGAAATATAAAGTGCCAGCAAATGTCATATTATATTAAACATGTACATAGTAAATAGTTAATTTTCCTTCACATGAAACTCTTGTAAGTTTGTTTACATTCACATTCAATATTTTCTTCCGTCTACCTTTTCTGCTGAGTCTTCTCAAAATATCCTTTCATGTTAACGTCCAACAAGGCAAAATGTAAAGAATTCATCACAACAACAACGCAGCGTACAAAAAGGCAAGTGAGTTGCGTTCAGTCAGATTAAAAGAATCGTTGTTGTACAAAGGCAGGTACGCTCTCGTACTCATTTATATACTAGATTTAAATATTATGGGAATATAGGGATTATTGGGAAAGCAGGAAGGAATAAATGTTGTTGATAATCATCATCATGGGCATATTCGGTATATCGGTACATGGGAACGTTTGAACGGCAATGAACACAGGGCGACGATGATGACGGGCCGAAGGGATACTAGTACAAAAATGCATTGAATGAATATATTACATATTATTATTTTGTTGAATTTTCTGGGAGGTGGGACGAGGGACGACGGAAGGGAAGGTAAGGTGCTTGTTATCATTACGCATTTTATATTGTGGTCTGGTTTGCTTTGCTTAAAAAGTGTTTCTCAATCTTACATTTTATTAAACTGCACTCAATTTTTGGTTACAAACAACAACCAGAGGTGATTTTTTGCTAGTAGTTATTTCAGTTCTCAAAGCTCATCTTTTACAGTCCCGAAGTATGCACTATGCACCACAGTAAGCACCTCTTTCTTTTCTGTTACTATTACTCATCATCATCATCATCATCATCCTCATAGCATTGTCCAAATAACAGACAAACCATGCATGCATAGCTTATTCTTGGCCTGGCTGGCATCATCATCATCATCAGCCCATATATTCCTTATATATAGATTAACTTACCTGTGTGAACGACGACAATGGACTACTCATCGTAGGAGAATCGTTGCAACGATGTGATAATGCAAAGCAGAAAAAAATGACAAGACCAAAACCAACCGATGAAGTGTTATTGTGACTTTGCAATTTGTAGTAAGTAAGTAATGCAAATGTATATTATGGATGGACAAAGCTCTCTGACTTGACTGAACTGAGAACTGAACCAAAGTGTATATTTTTGTGAAATGTGTGTGGAAGAAGGTGATAAAGCTAAAAATGCAAAATGTTACCTTACCTGACGACTACGATTGACTACTACCAAACAAGGTACAGCTGCTAATAACACAACGGGCCAGAAACATTAGAAGGTCTGGGCAGTAAAAAAGTGTTTTTTTTTATATCTTTCAAACTATACTATTAATAGTTGTTTGTTCGGGTAGTTAACATTAAGACTACAACAACAGCGTATTTAAGTCATCACAACATTCACTACAGAGTGCAGTGCAATTTTTTGTTATATTATTTTTTACATCTCTAGGTATATTATTGCATATAAAATGCTGTTTTTTTTATTGTTCTCTACCTTTCACTGTTGTTGGTTATAAATAACTCAAAAATGTCTCTTATAAAACCATGAACCAAACCTATAGTTTTTTATTTTATAAAGTTTCTGACTTGACAGAGCAATCTATTATATGGGGAAACTACATTTTACTAACCTGAGAAAAACGATTTGCAATTATTTGAAAGCAGCACACACACACACACGAAAGACCATTTTGCAATTAGGTGATTTATTTGCTGTGTATTGTTTTGTGATGTGATTGCCCCAATTATCATTTTTATCAATATTAACGGAAGTGACATGTTATATGATGAAAAAAATAAGATGCGCACGCACTATATATTATACTGTGTACTGACTACTAGAATACCACTACAGACATGCATGAGTGCTGTATATATAAAGTACATGCATTTTTTTAATTAGTCATTTATGCTTGTTGTGTGGGTGGACAAATGTTATCTATAATCATTTGTGTATGTGACATGTTCTGTTGTATGACTGACTCCCCACTACACTGCACTGTGTTGGTTGACACTTGACACTACAAAGGACTGCTTGTACAAATGTATATATTAGTTTTCGTGTTTTTAAATTTTAATGCTTTAAAAATGTATATTTCTTTTTGTGATTTCTCCTTGTAGAAAGAAATAATAGCTGGATGAGTAACTTGCCAAGGAATTATGGTGATGTTGAATCATGTGTCACGCAAACTGCAAAAAGTGAAACAGTCAATATGTATTTTTTCTCCTATTTGGCAATAACTGCGCAAGACGTTTAGGTTCGATTATTAACATGCAGCTTGGTTATTGTTCATTGTTTGGTCAATAAGTTTGTACCAGTCTGTAGTCTGTAGCCACCCTTACAGTGTAGTAGAACCCTTTTACCATTAATTGTTTGGTGCAGCTGTCGGAGGCTGCATAGTGCACTCGTTTGTACTGAATAACTTCTTCGCGTCAGCGTAGGTCTAGCATTAAAAATGGCTGCCTGTGCAGTATGCCAGGTGAAAACTTTACTGTGGAGCTTATCCTCAATTACCCTCTGCTGTTGAAATGAACGGTGTATTTGCGAAAAATTGTCAAAAAATATGTTTGTCATTAGTTGAGAACAGCTTAACTGAACTTTTTCATACAGCTTGTGCACAAAGTGATTGGTGTCAGTGGTTTCTTGTGTTCTTATGAAACTATAAACGCTATCAACATACCAGATTACACTGAGTTTGCGTCATCCGTGCCAACCGGGGCTCTCGAAGATCCAGCCACCATGCTGAAGTTCATCAGAGGAAAAGGCACCCATATTTCTGCGGAGCGGGTGAAAGTTCAAAAGGAACTTTTTGCTTTCTCAAAGGTAACGTATTTAGGCTTACTCTTCTTGCCCCTATACCAAGTTCAAAAACCCATTCAATTTTGCATCTGTATTTAATACGTTTCTAGACCGTTACTCATGGCTTTCCATCCAAGCCAACGGCACTTGCGTATGACCCGCAGTTACAGTTACTGGCTGTGGCGAACAAAAGTGGAGCCCTTACAGTGTAAGTTTTTCAGACTTTTTTATTGTATTCAAATTCTTAATTCTTGCTCACTATGATTGTCCCGTTTTTACCTTTCACCTTTTTATGTACGTTAGTGTTGGTCAACCCGGCGTCGAATACACTGGACAGCATCCACAGGAAGAAACTTCTGTAACAAAAATTTCTTTTGTGCCAAAAACAGTATGTTCTCCAAAATTTGTCGACACTAAACGTTACAGCCTATGATTCAAATTTTACCGTGACGTAAATGGGTACAAATTGTGATAATTTTTATCTATCTTCATTTTAAATATTACAGAGTCGAATTATAACCCTGTGTGATGATAACTCTTTACATTTGTGGAAATTTCAAAATTCTAATTTACAACTTGTCAAATCGTATCCATTGGAAGGAAGGTCAGTAAATTCGTAGGAGGGTAGCACTACAGAGTATACAAATGTTTCAACATGAAATGTATGTTATTGAAATGAGACGTTTTTTTTTTAAATTTCCAATTAGACTCAAAAGAATTTCATCGATTGTTGTGCGGGAAGACTGTAAACTTGCATACATTGGTACAGAAGGTGGAAATATTCATATGCTTGATATTCCAAAGTTTGAAATAACAGAGAAAATAATATATCTAGACGTTGTATTACAAAAGTAAGAGGTTTAATTTTTAAAATACAAATATTTTCATAGATATTATAGTATTATTGTATAGTATTATGATGTGTTAAAGGTGTATTAATCAATGGGTCTAAATTTTATATTTTAGTGGACCTGAAAATTATAAGGTCAATCCAGGAGCTGTCGAGTGTATATTAGAAATGGTTGCAGAATCTCAGTTATTGATTGGTTATGAACGAGGATTAGTAGTATTATGGGATATCAATCAACAAAAAAACATTAGGGTATAAAATTTAAGGTTTTTATTTCAATACTTTTCTGTTCGCAATAATTCTAATGTCAAGATATGAAAATTTGTAGAATTTTGTGGCTTCTCAACAATTGGAAGATATGTGTTGGTTTCCATCCAATGATGATGATGATGATGATGATTCTCAAAAATATTTTGCCACCGCACATAATGACGGATCTTATATTGTATGGAACATTGAGTCTGGCCAGAAACCGGAAAAGGAGGCTACCACCCCCTATGGTCCATTTCCTTGTAAGCGTATTGGGAAAATAAGATTTTGGAGAGATGATGACAATGAAACACTGTGTGCCTTTAGTGGAGGAATGCCCCGACGAGATTATGGCGATCACTTTACAATCTCTGTAAAAGCTGAAGGTGATAATAGTGATCAATTATTTGGTTCAATAATGCAAGGTACAGCTGCACAAAAAATACTGATAATTGAATGATTTCTTTTCGACAGGGTCTACAGATTCTCCTCATGTTACCTTTGACTTGACGTCGAAAGTAGTTGACTTTATTTTGATCCCCAACTTGGACGAAAATGGTGCAGTTGATGAAGGAACGCCGTCAGCTCTTATTATATTAGCAGAAGAAGAACTAATTGCGATTGACTTACAGAGCGAAAACTGGCCTTTGTTTTATCCACACCCTTATCTTAACGCGATCCATCCATCGGCAGTAACTTGCTTTCATCACGTAGGAAATGTATCGGACCAAGTTTTTTCTGCACTGAAGAGAATAGGTTTGCCAGGAGAGTTTTCAAAAAACCCATGGCCCATCAAAGGTGGAAAACTAAATAGCACTGAAAAGATCATTCCAAAGAAAACTGGGGAGAAATCAAAAACTTCCTCAGGAATTTCCATTCTAATTACGGGGCATGAGGACGGTTCCATCCGTTTCTGGAACACGACAGGAAACTGTCTGACACTGTTGACCAAGTTTTCATCCTCGTCGTTATTTAGCTCTAGTGACGAAATGCCTGAATCCGGTTTGGATAACAGTAATGCAAAAGATGAGGATGAAGATGAATGGCCTCCGTTTAGGAAGGTGGGAACTTTTGATCCGTACTCGGATGATCCAAGGCTTGCTGTTAAAAAGGTTAGCTTCTGCCCAAAGTCAGGGGTGCTTGTTATAGGTGGTACTGCTGGCCAACTTGTAATTGTGAGCTCGTTAAAACGAGGAATACTTCCGGAAGAGCCGTCAAAGTTGGATGTTGTAATGTGTAACATGGTGGCAGCCAATGATGGATTTGTTTGGAAGGGACATGACCCGCTTGAGTACAAACCAAAGAATAATCCTAATATTGGTAATCGGGATGGCGAAGAGTTTTTTACTGTCAGTGCTTTGTTGCAAATTAAACCACCAGCAGCTGTAACCGCCTTAGCTCTTGAGGCACCTTCTGGTGTCACAGCTGTAGGAACCGCCCATGGCGTATTGCTTTTTGACTTTTTTAGGAAAAAAGTTGTCATGATTAAGTCAACTTTGAATCCAAATGGTAAGTCTAAAACGAATGTGCGTTAGTTCATTCTTGATACAAATGGCAATGCCTGCAATGGTATAGTAATATGTAAATCTTTCGTGCATTATTCATAGATGTAATGGCTGCTGGAGATACTCCTATTTCAAGACGAAAATCAATCAAAAAGTCCCTGCGTGAATCATTTAGAAGGCTAAGAAAAGGTCGTTCCCAACGAGGTCCAAGTGGAAGCAGTCCAATAAAGAGTCCATCCCTTTCAACTGTCCAGAGTCCTGGAGGTGATCCTCCTTCCAAGCCGGTTGAGCGAGCCATTGAAGCACGAGGTGCTGATGATGCAATGTCTTCGATGGTGCGATCTGTAACTTTTGCTAAAACTTACATCATAAGTTGTAAGTGCGCAATTCAGTCAACGGTAATGTTTTTTCAGGCAATGACAGTGATTTAGTATTGTTAAATGTAAAAAAATATTTCTGTACTAGTGCAAACAACAACTCCAACTTTGTGGGCTGGTACGAACGCTGGGACCGTGTACGTTTTTACTGTTGGAGTTCCAGGTGGTGAAAGAAGGAACAAGGAAGATATCACTTGTCAAATTGCTAAAGAAATTCAGCTGAAGCATCGTGCTCCCGTGTTATCCGTAATCATTTTAGATTGTAATACAGGAGTTGTGGATGGATTTTCTCCTCAACACGACCATCTCGGCCCTCATAAAGTTATAATTTCAAGCGAAGAACAACTTAAGGTAATACTTTTTTATCACAAACAAGATGACAATATTATACGAAAAATAATATGGATTGTAATTTGAGACAAAAAACTCTCTGTTCACATCATATTCAGATCTTTACACTGCCAGCTTTACGACCATTCGGAAAGTTAAAACTAACGGCACAGGAAGGCTCAAGAACGAGAAAAGTTGGTGTGCAAAGCTTTGTTTCCACCTCTGACGAATCTTATCAAGAGAAATGCCTGTCGTGTTTAACCAATCAAGGAGACGTGTTTATAATTACAGTGCCAGATCTCCGAAAACAAATTGTGTTTAGTCAGTGCCTTAAACGAGAAGACATTACTGGCATATCTAGCTTTACTTTCAATGAAACTGGCGAAGCTTTCTATCAAATCAGTTCGAGTCAGTTGCAACGTATCAGTGTATCAACAAAGGCAGCCTTACTTTCCAAACCACGGTGTAGTGTAGTTGGACCTGGACCTCAGCAAGAAACGAACGAAAATGAGTCTGCCGTTAATGCAAACCATGTGGATGCTGTAAATAATGACGGTAATATTGATTCAAATCATCGTGACATTAGCATGGATGATTTAAGTTCTGAAGCAGCCGATATAACGATAGATTCAGTACGGGACCACACGGCGATTGTCAACGGGAACGGTACAAGCATAACGGCCGCATCCAGTCTAAACAGCAGCTCCACGTAAATGCAATCATCATCACATAACATCATGATAAATCTTTTCATTTTGAGTTTTAGTAACCTTATAATGTTTGAGCTTAAAAATGATAATTTATTTACTTGATTATTCAGCAATGTGGAAGAGCGTCTGATAGACGGTGGATCGCTATTATCTCCCGTCAGCGTGACGAATCAGATAAGAAGTGTAACAACCGTTACGACAACTACAGTGGTGAATTCGCTTCAGAGTAAGTTCCATTTAGATTTTGTTAAATTCAAATTCCCAGATTACTATAATTCATTCCTCTCATTTCGTTATGGTAGACCCAACTATTGAAACCTCATCTGCGACAAGTTCAACATCAGGTGCCTCGTCTTCGACGACCTCCGCAACTACAGTTATAAGAGCACCATCTGTCGATGGAAGTGAAGGAACACCGGAAGCACCTACTGTAGTAACATCATCCTGAGATTCCATATGTGCTAGTGCGTGTGCTGCTGCTGAAAGTCCTTTCACAGCAGAAGTAACAATAAGTGTAACAGTAGTACTTACAGAGGTTTAAACTTTTTAGCATATTTTTCATTGTAGCAGCGAAGAAAAAAAACACTTTATATTGGTACTTTTGCAACTTGTACAGTACTTATAGCACACGTAGAAGAATGTCAAATGTTAGCAATGTTGTACTTATTGTGGTCAAAGTACGTCCAAAATGTTCTCAGCTTATAAGTTCTCTCTCATACAATCTTTTAAAAAAAAGCTATCTATTCATTTTTACTTGTTGAAAATACGACACATTTAGCAATGCAATGCAACAACACTCGGTAGGTACTATATAACAACGGCGGTTATTTCTTGATACCAATAACTAGTGACCATGTGCTACTTTTTAACATTAAATGAATAATTGATAACTATAATATATTTATCGAATATTGAGTGGTTCAGGGTTTTTATATAATCTTTATAGCACTAATAAAAATGTGACTTGTTTTATACTACTTTATATACTATATTGTATTAACCAAAATGCAGAGCTGTAAAATATTGCCTTTTGGGATGTCTAATATTATTATTATTATTATTTGTTAACTTGTTCAGGTTGTAGTCTTTAGATGCATTTAATATGGTTTATGAATTGTTACTGCATTTGATGTGTGAAATTGTACACATGAAATTAGGAATAAATACAAAAGTGGCATATTTACTTTTGTGCATTTTTTATTATGTTGTAAGTAACGGTACAACAAGCACATTATTTAAATTTTACACAGCGTACTGCATCATTAATATTTGGTAGTAATATCATACTTGTCAAATATCTCCATAATCATAATTAAACGTAAGTTCCTTTAGCAGGCCTTCGTAAAATGTAGGTCAAACCTCATAAACTCAAAATAATCGATAAATGTGAGATAGTCGGATTGCAGCAGCCTCACCATCATAATATACCAATCACACAAGCAAAAACACGGTCATCATAATTAGCCATCATAATGAAAGAGTCCATGCAAAATACTGGGAGGGACGACGACACCGCCACAAATATGGCTTGGTTTGGTTGAGTACATTTTATGCGGAATTTTTAAAGGATTTTAAATTATGAAAGCGCAGACATAACTAGTGGAAACGAATCCTTCGCATTGATTTTAGAGTTAACAGGGGAGTCCATATAAATTATCGTATTCTCCAAGTTTGTGGAAGTGAGAAAATCCGTCCACTCACTATCTAATGGTAAGCCTAGTTGTTCCTTAACGTAAGATGTTGATACGCTCGGTCGGTAACTGTACATATTTCAATTAAAATAATTTAGTGCACATCATAAAAAATCAATCCATCATAAAACAAGTATCAATAAGCATTAGTAATAAAAATAAATTAGGTATGCGTTATTTAAAGATGACCTGTAAACATAAATTTATTAAAAATTGGGTAAAGTGATAGTAAAATCATACTATCAAATCACCATTATTACTTTGTTCCTAGGGATGATATGTCTAATTTCAAAATATGAGTTTATTATTAACAATTTATTAGCCACATTAGTGACAGTCTTACGCTTTTAAGATGGTTTTGAGGGCATGTTTACGTTCACGGTTCGCAAACCAATCAATTAGATATCCTGCCATTTTTGGGGCATTAGAATGCAACTTGAAAAATTTAGCATAATTTTTTAAAGCCCAGGCAGTTTTTAGTTCTAGAGCATGAGCTACGCATTCATCTCTTTTAACGTCATCTGTCAGTTTTGACATAACATCTCCTAAATCTGCAAAAATAAACCACAGTATTAGTTATTGGAAAACAGCACTAATGCCAATGTATGTATGTAGTAGTATGATAAACTAAACAAGTATTTATACATACCCAGCGTATTCGCTGTGAAGATGCAGTATAGAATTCGATACGCTGTGAATTCTACCTTGTTAGGAGCGGAAGGAAAAGTGTCATATAGTTGAACTAATAGAGAGGAAAAACAAATAATTATTATAAAAAGCATTGATTATAGTGGTATCGGTTGCATTACTTGAAATTAGACTACAATAGAAGCAAAATGTTAATAATGCATAATAGGCCTAAAATCAATTAGCTTACAGCCGTAAGTCGCAAGTATCGCTTTTCCAACTCGTTGCTTGTACCGATAACCACAGTGCCAGACCAGTCATTATCTTCATAACTACCACTACTACCTGTAGTATCAAGTGTCCATAATACCCCACTTGATAATGATGACGTAGCAGGTCGATTAGCAAAACCACCGAGCCGACTTTTCATGGTCGGACGATTTTTTCCCTTACTCAATGGCGAGGACTGAGGCTTATCTTCATTTCATTTAAATAATACACCAGTACAATTAATATTAGTATTATTTATGCCATGCATTGCCTAGTTTTTTTATAAAAAATTAAATGCAACGAATATATTTGAATAAACATACTTTCTTTTGCGAATCTGGCTGCTCTGGCTGCAATTTTGGCGGTAGTCCTGCAATCTTCATCGAGTTGCATTAAACCATATTCACTGTACATGTTAACGCGCTCCACTCGTTCTACTTCTTTACCCTTCTTCTCTCTGAAATAATACATGTAATGTCAAGACGTGAGATTAGTATTAAAATGTAGAAGTTGGTTCATCAGTCACGCAGCATAATAAAAATATTTACATCTTACAAAGCATTGGCTTTCCCTTTCATTTTAGCACGACGGTTTTTCTTCTTACTGGTTTTCAATTGCTTTGGAGAAAATTTTCGAGATGAGCTAGATTCAGAACTTGATCTGCAATCAAAATATTAATAAATGAAAACATAATCGTGACAAGACATAATGAAATCTTTATACAAACATAACTAGCTTCTATTCTAGTCAATGGGCGCATGGCGCATACTGACCGTCTTCTCCTCTTTGTCTTCTTTGAGTGATTGTACTCTGATGAAGACGCTGATGAAGATCCACTTGAGTCGACCGATCTGGAACGAGAACGTGATCGCGCTGGTGATGCCGTCTTCGAAGGAGACCTAAAAACGTTTCGCCCACCCCTGCCTTTCCCAGTACCAGTACCCCAGTTATTATTTCTAGCATTTTGTTTCTTTCCTCCTAGGCTCCCTCCACGACCACCTCGTAGATTGGTGCCACCTCCACGACCAGCCGCGTAGTCGTCAGTTTTAATTGGCTTACCCGTTATTTTACCTTTTATTGGTGCACTAACTGCGAATGGTAACATCTTAGATATCCTGCAACATAACAACAGTTAAATATTTTGATCAATGATGCTTAATGTTTCTTAAAAGCTACATCGGTGAAATTGTTAAATTCTTACTCAGGAAGAGGTTCTTTCAACCAATCCTTAGTTTGAAGAATACCATCTTGAGCAGCTCGTGTTACTTTACCCCGTAATATGATATCCACACGATCTTTGTCCACACTTGAAGAACACAACTCGTAACAGCGATAAACGTACTGCCTGAAATAATATTTTGAAAAGAATATTTACTATGTACATAACCATGTTTCTCCTATTGAAATTAATATTGACATTAACTCACTGTAAACTCTCTGGCCAATCGGAAGGATCCATGGCTTGACTGATGTCCTTGGCACTGGCGCCACCAATTCCCGTTTCCCTCCCATAGCTCTGATTCTGGAACGAATTGATGTTGGATGCTGAGGAAGAGTTATGCGATGCAAAGGTATTACTTAAATTATTTTGTGAGGAATATTCGGTGCCGGTGTTGTTTTGTTGTATGCTATTGGACACTGAGGATGCAGCAACCTTTGCATATGATGACCCCGAATTTGGGTATCCCATCCCGTTTTGCTGACCCCCAATGACCCCGTTGCTTGCATTACTACTCGAAAAACTATTTGGTATACTAGCAGAATTTGAAGTGACTGAGTTTGAAGACTGTTGATGTGTTTTATTTCCAAACCCTTGCGCCCCACCACGCTTGGCTTGGAGGCTGAATCTAATAGGTTTTGGGCCACCACCAGAATTCTGCTGCTGCTGCACGTTTCGAGCATTTTGCTGCTGATTGTTACCCCAAGAAGTCTGATTGGACTGAGAAAAATTCCCGTAATTCGAATAGTTTGAAAAGGATGAGGAATTAGAGGAAGCATTATTACTATTCCCAGGAAGGAAAGGAGGGGGAATTTGACTGAGCTGTGCAGGATTGAACCCTGGAGGTAGAGTATTATTAACCGATGATTGATTACTATCTTTAGGTACACTTTGCTGCATCTGCGGAATCGCATGTGGCTGAGGTGTTGGACAAGCGAAGTTCATTCCTTGAATACCCTGCAAAAAAATAATCATTGCATGATTAAAGCGAGTCAAAATAAAATTAAAACTTTGAAATAATTTTTTTTAAGACCAAAATCATAGTGCATGTACTTACATATCCCCCATAACCAAAAGAGCCATAACCGTAATTGGGAGGGGCTACATAACTAATTAAAAACACAATAAACAATAATATTGTTATAATACTGATTTGCTGGTGAAAACATGGATATTCATGTGTAAAATTATCTTACGGATTGAAATTGTACGGGAATTGCCATTGGGAAGCAGCAGCAGACGACTGATTTGGCTTGGTATTTGTTGAAGCTGCCAGCTTCTGAGCTGCTTCCGCAGCTTTGTCAAGTGACTGCTGGTCACTCATATTTTTAATGTACCGATTAGGAACAAATTTTTACAAAACTAAACAATAAATATGAAATTAGACTGTATGAGTTGATTTAATGACAATATTTGGAGAAGCGAACAATTTTACAGTTAAATATATCAGTAACTTCTTAACAATTTGCAATATTTCTTCTTAAATATATTAGACTAGCTGAACTGACACAAACAATAGTGTACGGTATTACCACCTGCCTAACCTCTTGACATGAAATATTAAAAACGACACAAATCCTAACTACTCTCAACCAACAATGTTGAGCGCTTAAAGTATATTATATTAATGCTTGAAGTAGAGACAATACTACCCTATCCACAAATTTACTAGTTTACTTCAAAAAACCTTAAATCTCTGAGTAATAAAGCTCTGATCGTTTTTTGATTTAAATAATTCCCTTTCGAAACACCTCCAATTTTGGAGAACGAGAAAAAATCAGGGTTGAATCCTTCCGAATTTGGCAGATAAAATAAAAACACTTTCGGTTTCCAAGAGATGATCCCAAAACTTCCGAATACAATGCTCACCCCACTGTTGTGCAAGTGTCAATGAAAACTCGAATAATCGAAACCTCTCTGAACAATGATGATACGGCCAACGTATAGACCACGAAAATAATAGTTCCTTCAAAATATGATGTAACTGAATAGGGCAATAAATTACACAATAATGCAACACTACCTATCACAAAAAAATAACAGATCTCTAGATTTCTAAAAAGAAAAACTAGGCCTAGATAGATTAATACAATATTTTCACAATCTTAATTAATCACACTTCCTACACGCTAATTATTTAACATAATAATTACAATTTAGAGTTTAAATATATTAACGATTTTCCTAATACTTTCACCTGCTAACATTTAAACATTAATTTTATAGATGTGAGCTGGGTGCATATAAATAAACACAACTCAGCTGAGTTTACCTACATCAACCAAAAACAAACACTTTTAAATCTTTTAGATGAGCTTTAAATGCGTTATTTTGGATTGATGCATTACACATTTACACATCAAAATATTAAACTAACTTCATCAATAAATTACAAGTCCTTTACTAAATTTAGGTACTAAACTAACAAGAATAGTGATGAAAAATGACAAGAAAATCGAGCCTTCTGTCGGACTGATTTACTTGTGGTTAGCTTGTCTCCGCACACAAAACTGATTATAATGTTTTTAGTGAAAATGGAATTAATCAGACGGATGATGATGAGAATTTTAACACTTTCTTTTCTCTGCTTGCTTCATTAAAATATTATGATGAATGATGATGATCCAGTTTGGTTTGGTGCTCCTTGAACTTTTATCGATGATTGCGCATTTTTTTTAGTTGAAGACTTTATAAAGGAAATACAGAAATTCTTCATAGATGACCAAGAAGATGATGATTTTCTATTACAATGAATTACTGCATATTGAACCGTTGAAAACGTAAGAAGCTAAAATTTTCTATTTTCATCCAGACTTTGATATTGCTGGGTGCAGCAGGAATAGAATTATGCACAAATGCTCACACACAGAGTTTTTGCTGAAAGTGAATTGAAATAGGCATACATTTTGAATTTGAAATGGATCTTGTATTGTATACTACATACAACACAATATACATACACATAATTTATATATAATGGCCTAGTTTCCATTCTATGCATCAAACGAGACTGAACAAGACGACTTTTTGGCATATACTATGGATGGGAATTGGGAAGAATTACTGGGAATGATAAAGAACTTTACTCCATACGGTGACCACCTACTTTTGCTACTGACTTTACTTGCTTTGTAGGAGGGAATTACATTATAACATGGGGTTCGCAACGTAATGAAGACTAGACGCTGCGCTGCTATATTTCAGTTTACGAAAGGAAAGGACACTTACATGAGTGTCACACCACACCACACCACACTGCTGCAGAATAAAGCGACAAATTAGAAACTTTAGAGTACGTAAGAAAGCAAGGGTCCAACTAACGCAGCTCTAGTTTCTATAAAATATTTTTAAACACAGTGAGTACGTAGTACGTATGGATTTGTGTTTTGTGTTACTTATCTTGCAAGAAAGTTTTATGAGGACTATTCATTTCACAGAGAGTCGTAAGGATTTCAATATTTTTTACCTGTTGTGTGAAAAATTGTATACATACGCACGTAGGTGTAGCATTTTGCTTCGTAAAAAATGAATGTATACGCTATGCATAAACCAGCCAATATAAGGTATGGATATAAAGGATACAATTTATCATCATCATATAGGGGTTCGTTGGGCTTACTCACTCACCAAAAAAATATTTTTGTGTGTGACTAGTAGAAATATACCTGCGGAGGAACATTTTGCTCAAAAACAAGTAAATAAGGTAGCAAGGTGCTGAGATGAGATTAAGGTGTGTATGTACGTGTGTGCACGATCAATCAATGCTTAGTGACTGAAAGAACAAAAGAGAGCAGCAAAAAGGATTTAAGTTAACTAGGTAGGGGTAAAATGAAACTTAATGTGAGAAACTTAATCGAAAAATATGAAAAGTCTTGGTGGTAGCAAATTGCTACTACCCACGAAGATGGTAGCACTGCACTGCCATTACTTACTTGACGAGAAATGATGACACTGATGACAGACAGCTTATATGATATAAAAGGATTAGTACAATCTTTCATTCCGTTTTGTCTTAATGGTAGAGCTTGAAAATTAATTTTTTACGCTTTATCTAGCATAAATACATATGTGCTTTTGCAGGTTACTTCTACTTAACCCACACACGCACAATCGGCATAATACAATAAGATCCCGGATGTTGAACCTGGAATCTGGATGGATGTTTCCGCTGGTGTTTATTGGAAAATTACGTTTACATGCGAATTTAGAGATACATATTATTTTTGTTACTTAAACAGAAAATTGTTCAGTCAAGTGAAGCGAGTGAGGCTGTTTGCAAGTATTGCAACTGACCTTGCTTTACAAATAACTACTTTTGATGCAAGCACATCAGTACGCCCTTTCTTGACAGAACAGAATATTGTATCTTTTGTGAAAATAAGGGAACAAAGAAATTGAAATAAGCATTTACCATAGAGTAAAACATCTATCTGAAATCTGAATCTCGAAAAGAAAAATGCCACACCATACCACCACCCTTCCGTCAGCTTTTTTTACTCATGAATTAAGTATGCTTTGTTACTTTTAGGTGGAGATCGAAGGACTTAATATTCATGATGAGTTGAGTTGAGCAAATCCAAGAAGTTGAGATGTTGAGAAGGAGTTCTCTTTCTATATACATCAAAATCAAAACAAATTATCTAATTGCATGCAATAAGTAGAGCAATGACTTTATTATGATTAGTGCTTACAAAATGACATTCAGAAACTTTCCAATGAATTTGCTTATGTTATCTACGAATTGTATTAGATCAATATTTTTCGTAATCACGTCAAAATCATTATATAGGTATGCATGTACAAATTCAACTCATCATCCTTCCTTGCAAATACAGGATATGGGTAATATCTCTCAAATACACAATGTCAGCAACGTCACTATGCATTATATCATCAAATTCATCAACCTCATTTTCTGCAACGTGACGTGACCAACTCTCCTTTTAGGGCAGAGCGAGACGACCGAACTTTGCGAACCCCCAACAACAAAGAGCAATTCAGTACAAAAATGAAAAAAAAAGTTGGAAAATAAGATTTCTTTACCTAACTTGAAGCTGGTAGCTTCACACAGAGAGAGACAAAAATGTTGGAAGCTCACTCAAAAAAGCACTACTACAAAGAAAACCTGCTATTTTTATGGTAAGAAAGCATGTTTCGCTACAGTAGTAGTGCTTGCAGCAACATATTTTGCTGGAATTAATTCCAGTTTCCAAATGCATTATTTTTTTCTGTACAAAACTTGCAAATTCATTATCATCAGTAACCAATTTTCCATCAAAAGTTGAAAAATGCAAAGCAAAATACATAAACCGGATTTTGCTAATAATTGTTTATTATCTACTGTCGTATTGCGAGTAATAAAATAATTTCTAGATAAATGCGTAGTTTTAGAAAATCATAGGCACATGTGTGATGCATGCATTCATGCATACCTATGCATGTAAGTCGTAAAATTTTCATGTCTACTTTTAAATATTAAATTTGTCCGAGAGTGACTAATTTAACTTTCACCATTTGGTCATCCGTAATCTACTAGCATTTTGCTTTATCCTTTAGCCAGGCACAATTATGTAAATTTGCAACACGTGTCAATGGATGGATTTAGGATAGTTCCAACAAAAACAATTAATGTTTCGGTTCACACTTGCGTATTAAATTAATACATCACTTGTCGTACTATGATGGTACTTAATTGTCATCATAAATCCCAGTAATAATTTGCAACAATTAAAAAAGGGAACTGAGAAATTACTTATGTTCATTGGAGCCCCCCGGTGTACCAAACTATTTCATGTATCTTTAGATTAGACCTACATATGCATCGTCATTATTAGCAAACTAGCTTTAATCGTTTTCAGCATCGCCAAACGCGTCACCAAGCGAGTCACATGTAATGCAACGTTGGTTTGCTTTTTGCCGTTTTCAGTTCATAACATCGAACGAACAAGAGCAGTAGTAATATTATATAGCTAAGCTAAATTATTCCTTCATAACCACTTCTTCAACAAGCCCATCGTAGCGTATTATGTACGTAACGTAGGTATATTATTATTATGATTATATTATTTACATACATAAAAAAGGATAAAAGCCACGCACAGCCTACGTAATACTTTGTTTCATACCACACAGAACTAGCTGTTTTAACTTAATGGCATTGCTGTTCTTATGCGAGTTCAAAACTAACAATAAAAATATCCTCCACAAGATCCACACAAAAATGGATATACTTTCTCTAGATAGGTAAATACGTTGAAAGGACGTTATCAAAAGGTCCAATAACAGGAATCAAATCACAGACAGTGGATAAGAACAAGTATTAGCACATTAATGCACGCTTTAATATTAAAATACGCAATATGCATAATATGAAGTGTAGCATGTCTATAGATTATGATGATGGCTTAACCATGTAACTCAACATGAATTTTGAAACTCCAACTAAACCTGCCCAACCAATTTTTATAAGCCATTCCTTCATATGTGTTTCCCTGAACTGAGCCAAAATCAGATAAATAAACGCAGACCAGCGACGATATCACAACAAAGTGTTCACAAACTTTAGCAAAATATCAGAAGTAGTATGCATAGTGCATGGCGTGACATCCAATTGAGATATATCCTATGTAGAAATCGTTCTTTTTACTCTGTTACTCACATAGAATGGGAATACTGAAGCTTAATACTAAAAAGAGTGGATAGGATTAGAAAGATGGAATATGTTTATGTCTGTCTGTGGCTGATCAACAAGGATAGATCAGCCTTTAAACAAAGAGAGAAAGATCCCATCCATACACATATATATATTATTATGAGCAAGTGTGCATGTAGGACATTACTTATGGGGAAATTTGGTGTGCACATCAAATCAAGTCTTTTTTTTTCTTTGAATATACACATTCATATTGTGTAGTACATATCATCATAGATTCTGTACGTGAAGACTCCTGCTCCTCCATCAAGTGAGCCTGCCTGCACAAAGTGCCTCACTCGTCGGTGGTGGTGTTCTCTGTAAATAACAAAAATGTTTATATTATGTGTGTTCATGTGTAGGTGCACAAACAAATCATTATACTTGTTAGATGAATTCCATTACCTTTGATTGCCAAACTTTTTTAAGCAGAGTTGGTAAAGTATTATGTATGTATGTATGTATGCAAGAATGAAAATATTTGGCAGAAAAAATATACATTGTGTTATGTGTACAATATATTGTCATGTAACCAACCTACTAAAAGTACATATTATCTATGTATGTATGTATGTGTGTGTCTATTGTATTGCTTTGTAAAACTACATACAGGTATTTATGATTTACTTTATACTGCTTACTAATATAATTGTAACTAGCAGCCTCAGCAAACACAAACCATACCTGTGTACAAAACTCATCAATGATAAATATTATTGAATAATCACTACTAGTGTACTTATTTACAAATCCTTACACACCATTATAATAACTATGTATTATGTATTAGGTATATTTCTCACAAATTATTAAAAAGCAGTAGATGAAATGATGTGTGGAAGCCTAAGCAGCCTTTTTGCCATGCAAGATGCATGTACATTTTTTAGTCCTCTGCTCGCAAACAAAACTGCGATGAGAAGAATAAAAATATAATGGGCTTATTTGTGCTCGTCAAAAATATATATAAGCATGAGGAATACATGTAGGTAGGTGTAAATATATGTAGGTATGAATGTATATTCAATATTTTGATACATTACCTTTAAATGCTTCTTTCTTCGTCTTCGTCATTCTCTTGAATGTGTACAGGAGCCAGCCAGGAGAGAAGAGAGAGAGAGAGAGAGAGAGAGAGAGAGAAAAAAAAGATTATACCATTTTGTAACTGTACCATATTATTCAAGTCTACAGAGAGGAGAGGATCGTTCTTTGGTGATTGGTGGTGTGCTGGTTGGTAGTAGTAAGCCTACTGGCATTGCATTGCATTCTTCAGGCATCTGGCAGTGTAGTACACTGGCTCTTTCTTTGTAACAATTTGTTAAAATTTTAACTTTATTTTCTTGGCCTTTTTACCTCTCCGTTTTCCTGGCCTGTCTGGCTGGAGAGAAATTTTTTTTACCACATTATCGACTCTATTTTGTACCTACAAGTGTGTAAGTTACAGTTGAGCCAAAACATACATATACACAAAGTCTTTCTTTAAAAAAAAAAGGTTTGAATAAATATTTTTCAAAATTTGCCACTTTAGTTCTTTTTAGTGTTGCTTTTGCTCATTCTTTATTCGCATTTTCCTTCTCTTTAATTTGCTGTAAATTATTTGTTATGTGTTCTCTCCCACACGTCACAAATATTGTAGCCACGTTCAGTTTCGATAATTAGCAGGAAAACTGTTGCAAACACGAGAATAATTATTATTATTGTAACATTTAGATTGTGGTACTTTTTCCTTCCTTCCTACATTATCTTCATTACTGTCTATCTGTAATGTGACTCATTTAAATGCACAGCATTAAGCTGAAGAAATGGAATAATATATGCATTTAAAAGTGTGGTGGTATGATGAGTGGTGTGTATGTAAGCCACCAGCTTTTGAGACATTACACACCATAAAACCTCACTATTACACTTTTTAAGACCCATTTGTAGCACTGCTACTGTTCCAATAATGAGCATAGCATAAATAATATGAAATTCAATTTTATTTATTTAATTACTTCCAGGTATTGCTCTCTGCATGAATGAAGAAGAAGGACGTGTGTGTGATCAAGTACTCATCCGATGCATGATGCATCACAAAATATTCATAATACAACAAGTCATATTCATATTTATAAATACATTCACCTAAAGGAACGCACGGTCATTGCGATACAAATCTGGAAATGAAGACATGCCAGAACCACAAACTTGGGAGGACTAGAATTTTTTCGAAAAAAAATTCAGTAAAATAATCATTAATCTAGAGAGCATTTCAAAGTTATGAATAAGTATGAGTGGTCATCTACAAATTGAATTAGATTTGGAATCTGTGAAAAATTGTGTTAATGTGCTCTGCAAAGCTATATTTAACAAAATGACGACAAAACTGAAGTGATCTGCTGTGCACGGTACGACAAAAGTTTGTAAAGCATAAGATAAAAACGGACAATGATGTTTTTGTGCCAGTATAAAACCAAAAATAATTGCCCATTAATATTGATAAGATTCGTTGTAATTGTTGTTGACGAAACTGAAACTTTAAATATACAACAGACAATGCTGCCGCCAAGCTAGGCATTGAAGTTTACCTTGTTTTTCTTATTTTTTGTTTTTAAAACATAACTTTAATCCAACATCAGGCTATATGAAACTAGATTTTACTAGTTTTGTGATATGTTTAGTACAATTTCGTTGATAGCAGCAAGTCCTGCCTGACGTGAGCTCTCCACTTTGAATGTTTCTTCAAGAAAAAGAGAAGACATGCGTCAAGTGATACGTTAATCTAATTGCTGTGCACTTTGTTGTCAACGGTTATCATCACCACTATTATCATTCTCGCGAGAAGTTGACTGAATATTATGTGGAAGTATTAAAGAGATGAAGCTTAGTCAAAAGATATGATGCAGCTTCAACTGAACAATCAGGTAAAACATGCATAAACCCACATTTGATAAACGTTTGCTCTTACTGGGTAACTTTTCTAGCATACCTAGGTGTTAAAAGTTATTTTAATGTTTTACCACCCTTTCCAACTGCTACTAGTGGTGAGTGAGCACGACATTAACTTTGGATTTATAATCATATCGTACATGTGTGTGTGTGTGTAGGTATTTCAGACGGATTAACATACATGTTAAAAAAACGCGATACACAGTGCAGTGTCAGATTTGATGGAATTTCGAGTAGTTTCATTTGTGACATTCAGCATTTCACACTGAATAATAATGTCAGGGTTATTCAATCCATTTGATTCGTTGAGCTGGGTCAGTGAAGAAGCGGATATACGTATTAAAATTAAATAGGAAGAATCATAAACATACCATAAAACGCTTGCTTCTGTTTGAGCTTTCAGTTTGCTTTTCTCATAATAACCTATGATACTAAAACGATTAACTGTATTTATGCATTTACCAATTTTTGTATGTTATATATTTTTATCCTCTACTTTCTTTAGCAATTTCCTAGATTATGCAATGGACTTTAAAAAAATAAAATAAAATTACCAGTGCTACATAGTAGTCATTTTGATATGAATTCACGTATCCTAATTAATATGCGTAGTACACTGCACTATGTATACTACATTTTTCCTCATCGCTACGGATAGCAAGGACCCATTCATGATAATCTTAACATTATTGAATTTAACACGCAGTATATATACCTAGATGTAACTTTATAAAATCTGTGCTGGTGTTCATAAAATCTTGTCACAACATGAGGCGGGTTTGTACGTGAAAGTAGCAAAATATGAAAGTTTATTGCAAACATTCATTCACCCGTACAAAGTCTAGTTGAATCATCCTAAAACCTTGCATGTTTAATCGAGAGCATTCAAAAATATTCTTCAGCTGGTAGTTGGATATTGGCCAGGGAGAAATCAGGAATGCAATGTCAGTGTATGAGGCATTGAAAAAATAGTTTGCATCTGTTCTCGTATGAATGACTGGTATTGTGTTTTTCACGAATAGTGAACATGGTATGAACAATATTAGTCAGCCATTAAACCATGCTATGTAGTAGTATGATGACATCTTTTTGGCACTGAAATTTTTAAACGGTAGTTGGTCAGGTTGTGTCATTTCTTTCGTCATCAAAATCAAAATGAAATTGACAGATGCTCAAGAAGATGCTAGAGGAATTGGCCCAAATATTACATGGGTAATATTAAATGTTTAAACGAAAAATTATTGCGAATTTGAAGGCAAACGACCGCTTATTACTTCCGGTTCAGTATTGAGAAAATTGTTGCAGTGTAATGTTGATGTATATTCTTTTTAAAAAAATGTATCTGTTAACACAGAATGAATCTGTAATTTTTGTGATCCTCTGTCTTCGGAAAATTGTAAGGAGTATCAGACATTTGCGTTATATGTAAATACCTACACTGGTAGATATGTATAAAATGTAATTAAAAGGTTTCAGATATTTACTGAAGATGCATACATATATCCTCAGGTTTTCTTAAGTCGGCCGGCTCTGAAGTAAGAATGCCGTCATACGCAAACTGTGCGTGTATAGATATTCTCCGCTGAAGGTGAGGTTGGTGACGTTATAGCCCAATAGTGTGCTTAAAATAAATAAAATGTAATTAATGTATGCATATTTAGCTCAAGTACAAACCAGACTGTGACAACGTGTTTTATATTTTAGGTTAATTATTGGTGATTCTGCAGAAGTAGATGATTTTTCTTATGCACTTTTAATTTTAACGTTTTCCAGTTCATGGAAGGTTTAGAAAATATTTATTTATCTACATATAAAGAATATGTAATGAAAGTGCTTCTCGCTTCTCCATCAAAGTACAAAGTTAGATTAATGATACTGCTACTGCTGCCAACTGCAAAGAGCCTCGATTACTAAATGGGAAAAAAAGAAGACGAGAGAGAACTGTGAATGCATATGTTTACATGCTAGATACATTGTCAAGGGATGAAAATATTATCGTGCTTAAAGTTACAAAGTACATACACATAGATAAACGAAGACACTTGTTTATGCCTGGTGTAAACAAAGGTGCATTATTATATGTATTGTATATAGTGTATACTATTGTTTTGTGTTTTGAGAAGGATACATGGATTGATGTAAAGAGTACCAGGGTGTACGGTTTTTTGTCCAATTCGGCTGCTGAAATGAGAAGCGAGAAGAGAAGATATTTATGAATGTGAATCGACATAGAGATTTGGAATACCTACTTATATGAATGAGCTTGGCCTTCGGTTCAAATTCATCTTGTTAATCGTCATCATAGGTAATGCAGTTCAACGCCACCACGCGATGACGAGTTAAGTGTATTAACTTGTGGCTTTGTGTTGTACAAGCCCTTGAAAAAAGCCCATAGTACGTAGTACATATACCTGTGTGTATTTGTTAAGCCTAATTATTGGGTGGTGCGATGGTACTTTGGCACGTTAGAAATTGAAGATATCGTAAAAAAAACAAGAACAGGTACAAATAGATAGATGAACAATAAAAGGCATATCTTTCCCACTGACTCTTCTATTCCAAAATCCAATCTAGTCAACTGTATGTGGCCGTTTATCTCGTAAAATTGTAACCCAACTGGAGTCTAGTTACTAGAATGCTATATATATTATGATGAAATGACAAAAAGTTGAATTTCCCTTTCATCTTCAGAAGTCCTTACTCGTCCTTTATAATGCGAAGGCATTTTTGTGGATGCTCTTTCTGAACAAAGATTTTGATTTTTTTGCTGTTTTCCTACTAGGAAGAAACTGGCAACTTTTGTGGATAGACATCAAGCAAAACGGTATTTACAAAATGCAATGCATCTTATTGTTTGTACATTTCTCCGTTGTCCGAGCTGGGCTGACTGACTGATGATAATGTGAGTAGATAAAAAAAACTTAAAGAGCTTGGTTGGGAGTGTTGGGACTACATTGCTTTGGGGGATCTTCTCAGGTTTCATTGTCAACCTAGCCACTTTATTCGTTGATGGGCGAGAAAAACTGTAGAAAAAAAAAGAATATGTTTAGTTTAGGTTGTTAGGCTCCATTATGGGATATATGATATGCTATTGTTAACAATAACACGGTTATACTTTAGCTGATATGGTGTCCTAGTCGTGGTCTGTGGTGCGATCGTAGAAAGGTACGAACAACAAACGTTTCAAACACCTTTGAAAACCAATAAACCGAGTAGAAAGTCGCGAACAATGGTTAAGATTGTAATAGTAATGATCTTGAAGACAAAAACTGCAGATCATCAAACAACACTGCGCATTATTGATGTTGATGACCCATGTATGCGTATTTTTTAACTGTTCGGCATATTTATAATTAGTGTTAGCGAACTGTTGAAGTTATTAAACAACGATAAAAAGCTGACAGTTTGCATCGGCATATAAATAAAATTTACATTTCGAATTTAAAAAAAAAACCACCGTCTACATTTTATTTTCAATTAAAAATATCATGGGGTACAAAATTCATCGTCATCCGCAGTAATGTCTTTGTTTATATTTTCCAGATATTCATCCAGCGGTCTGGAGGAACAGTATGATGTACAACCACACATTACCAAAGTTTCACTTTCTCTTTACGCAGAGCTTGAAAATCAAGGAATCAATGTTAACTAATCAGTACAGAGATACTATAGTTGACATAATCCTTACTTTTTAATTGTATCCTATCAATTTAAAGTTGCCAAAGATTATCTATTTAAGTGTGCAAAGCTACGTCCATCCGCTACATATATATACATTGTTCAGGAAGAGCATTCCATGTTTGCTAAAAAGTGATCACTGTGTTCTTCCCAGATAATTTTCTATTAAATGTGTACTATCGATCGACAGTTTAAAAACTAGTAAAAATTAAAAGAAAGCATTTTGCTTCTTAATCAATTGTGGAACCATACGCAAACGTGATTGCGTCACACAAAGACAAATTTGTACGATCTCATATCTCAACCGAAACGTACGTCATCAGGTAAAAACCTAAAAACTTCATTTTCAAACTTTATTTAATTGCATTACATTATTGTATCAAAATGATATATATCTTATTGCTAGTCAAAGGGGTTAAAGTTTTATCTTTGATTGAAAGAAAGTTTACTTTCTCGTTCTTTTAGTCGGTTGGCTCAGATCAGTCATGTATTTATGTTAGGCATGCATCTGTAAAAAGTCAACGTTTACATATTCATGATCTATCTCAATTCTACACACAACATTTATCGGCTTATTTCACAAGAAAGAACTGGAGTTGTATAGGTGTTTCTCTATATGCTTTGCAAATAAGAGTTCTTAATAGCTTTAATTTTCATAAAACACGTCTTAACTTTGTTAAGACGTTGTTTTTTGTTATTTGTTAATATAACACTTATACTGCAATGTAGTGCAGCGTTTAAAAATTAGAGGGATTGATTATCCTCTCCCAGTCATCTAGCCGACAAAGTACATATATGCACAGATCATCATATCATTTGAATCAATCGAAAAATAAGCACACAGCAGCATGCTGCCGTTTGATATGCGGACAATTTTCTTCTTGGCAGATTGATAATATTCCTCTCTCTCTCTCTGCAATCTTGCCTAAAAACTTGTAAAAATAAATGAATTATTACTGACAATGAGTGAATACATTTAAATTCAGAGAGATTCTGTTATCTTCTAAAAAAGTATAAGGGACATCTGGTCACTGCTCACAGTTCATAAGTATGAAATTTATAGTAAGTAAATGCATTCAACTTCTTCACAAATTATACGATTCTAAGAAATGGTATTCCATATAATACTTATGCATATATATGTACCTATGCATGTATGTATATATGTCATGTCTATCGTTAGTCTTAATCTCTGTATACATTTTACTTTCTGATATAAACACAGTATCTCGAACGAATGTATTGATGATGATAAACTTATGTGTACGTAACTGATAAAATGTTATGCGATGACTGAGACTGACGCATATTTCTTGAAGGTCAAGGTTAGAAATGGATTTTCACAAACCAGGATAAAAAACCAATATATGTATACACGGCTAAATTCTCAGTTGGTATATGATGAAGGCAAAAACTTAAACGGACTGTCTTGCGCTCATTTCATCTCAAATATTTGACAAGAAAATATTAGTGTGTAGTATCTATTTTTACTACTAGTAGTCTGACTGGACTTCAATTTCTATTTGTGAAATAGACCTAGTACTTACAATTTTTGTTCCCCCAATGAAATGAATAGGATTCCGTTAAATCGTTCAGTCCTTATACAGTCATTATACATTTAAAAAAATAACACACCACAAAAGAACCATGCAGGTATTTATGAAGTCAATAGTCATTCGATAATTACGAAAACATATTCATATTAAACAAACCAATAAGTCCCATTGTTATATTTTCTTGAAGATTATTATCTTTAAAATAGGCATCAACATTTAATGATTTGATAAAAATAGATTTCATTGTTTTCACAAAAACTGTCGGATCATTATTTCGGTAGTTTTATTTTCTCACAGAAAATGGAACGAGTGGAAATGAGTAATCCTACTAATTCATAGCGATATAGTGACAAGAGTCGAGAAAACAGACTCTTGATTCTACGCAAAATTCAGATTCACAAGAGTGGTAGGTCGTCGCCGTCAGTACATAATACAGCACATAATCGCCTAGCGTTGAAGCAAAGGTTCACAGTTAATCTTGGGCGTGATGATAACACGGTAATATTTTAAAATAATATGCCAATTGAATTGCAAGCCGTCATGCGTGTATGTACCTTTTATTGATAGGAAAACTACAAAATGTATTTTAACATCATTGATACGTTTTTTTTTATTTATTGTATGTATTTACTACTGACTTTTTATTATCGTCAACTGTCGGCAAGTAGGTGATTGCTTTCCTGAGAAATTTTCAAAAACTTTTATTCACAATGATCGCAGGTTATGATAATTCATTGTGAGTAAAAGGAGTGAACGATAGTTTTACAGTGAAATGAATATTATGTAGGCATTATTCTACTGTGGGAATTCGTGTTCATTTAAATTGCAAACAATTCAAACGTCAAATATGTACATTGCTTTTTTTCGCTTACCTCAAGGTTAATCCTCATGTTTTTTTATATAGAGAAGATGCTACATATACTGTCAATTTATGTATACCTAAATGTTATATGCAGTTATGCAATGGATAGTATGGATTCCACACTGTATGACACGGCTGGCACATCACATTTTTAAGGTTATTTACCAACCAAGTGTCGCGCTGTTGCTAGTACTTGATGTAATGCACAATTTGAATATTGCATTGATTTTTTTAAACTGAAATCATGGTAAGGTAGCCTTACATTTGAAAACATGCAGTATGGTATGCAAAAAACAAGTTGGAATAAAAAAGTATAAATGTCTTGTAAATATGTGATTGCCAAAATTAGAGTTGGATTTTGTTTGCAATATTTTTTTAGCATAAAGTTTGTCACACACAGCATTAGTTTCATAAAGAATATGTACACATAATAATTGTTAATAATCGGCAAATTTAGTGATTATGAAGATAGTGTCAATTGTTGTTTCACAGCGCTTCTTTGTCTTTTTGTTTGCAGTAAAAAAAAATTTTTTTAATGCAAAGAAATGTTCAGAATGTTGTTAGTGAATGAATGCTACTGTTTTCATGTTTTATTTTCTGAAATTTACCAACAGTAATGATGAAAATTATCATGTTGTTCCGTCTGTATCATTTATTTACTAAAGGTAAACAATAAATGACAAAAATATTATCTGGTTATGGTCATTATTGTTAGTCGAATGACGAGTGTCTAAGCTGATAAAATTGGTTTCGGAATTGTTAATCGTTATCCATTCGGGCTTTTATATTAAATATTAGTCTATCAACAGGAGTGGTAATTTATTGCGTTTTATACAACGTACCTAGGCTCGGATTACCTGCATGGCTAAAAATAAATTTTCAAATAGTTTGCACATCCCAAAGACTTAGTCCAAAAAATATTGAATGGTCTTTTCTGATTATCATGGCAGTTTTCCTTTTCGACAACACAATATAAAATTAACAGGCTAAACATACACTCAATCGTATGCTTGAAATTGTAGCCTCGTAATTCATATTACATACATAAAACATATCAATCAGCTATTGTTTTAAAACTTACAAATTACAAATAAAAATAAATATTAAATATATACTCTCGAGCGAAAACGCTTGAGCAACTTTCTTCACAGTTTCGTATTAACTACTTAAATTTAAAAGGTATGGCTATTTTTATGTTTCGCTGCCAAAACATGTAACATTTGATGCAGCACTGCAGAAGTTTGCAAATTTACTTTGAAATCGAAATGCAAAAATTGACTACCTGAAGTTGGTTGCAAAATGTGTAGATTTTATTTTGCACATATTGATAAAACAGCACCAAATGGCTCACACGTTTGCTTGCAATACATCATCATACAAATCTTACAACAACTTGGAAGATTTTAAGCTTAGGCGTTACCGTATTCTTCTTCTTCTTCATTAGCAAAGTTTTTACATTGTTTACTCTTAATATTAGCTACTACTCGATTAAATTTAGAAGAGAAACGTACTGTTTTTAAACTTTTGGCGTTACTTTAGTAGAAAAACATAATTCAGCAGATAAGCAGCATCACGCACGCCTTACCTGACTACTGTAACTTGCAAAAGTAATACAGAGGGAATTTCGTCATGAGTATTTAGTATTTATTACGAACACAAGAGCGATGTAACTACAAGTCTCTGTCCTTTCGAACATCATGTTTAAGTTTAATGATAACTTAACCAAGTATGTATTGTGTATCTAACTTATCTTTGAATGTGCGCATTTCTGAACCGTAAATAAATGGCACTTATCTGCATATTAAAATCAATTTTTTACATTAGATGAGAACGTAGGAATCCAAAACACAATGCTGTCATTAGTTAACTGAAACAGAACTATGCAATAATAAAAACAATGCTGTGTTTATAAATTTTTCATTTCTCACTACTACAATAAAGTTAAAATATCAGGTCATGTCTCTGATTTAGAGGTTGTTTACACGCAGTTTGAAACTTTGAAACGTCTGCGTGTCTGATGATGACGTACTCTGTTAAATAGCCATTTCTTAACTTAATTTAAGCTCTCAAATAGAGGAACCAAGTTTATTGATTAAAGTAAAATACCTATTCAGTCTTCTTATAAAAGTTAAATCAGTGAGTGGTGCTGATGCAAGTCCATGTATCTACAAAATCAATTTTGATAGCACTAAAATGTTGTCAAACTTTTAAAAAGTGCTGAAGAGATTTAGATTTAGAGAAAGCATGAATTAAATTATTATGCATTCTACGAAATCCCCTTCCAGTCATTAATGATTTCAAGAGATAGTAAGTCAAGAATAATACTACATATTATGTACATACAAAGCGTACTTTGAAAAACCGTAATAATATATGTTACATATTTTTTGCTTAAGTAGGATTAAAGCTTGTTAAATGCCTTCGAATACATCATGTTTTTTTTTGTACGGGAGAACGAAACATTATATGCAAACGTAAAATGAATAGGCTTTTGTAATATGTATTTAAAGATAACTTTGTTCTGTAAATAATTCCAATTTTTTGTTTTTGAATTTTTGGTAAAAATACAACAACCCATAATATTTACAATGATAGACTGTTTGTTTTAAATTAGTTTGTGTATTTTGCACAAAGAGTTTTCTTTATTTATTTAGAATCCTTGTGACTGAGCTGCCACCACCTACGCCTATATACAACACAGTTGGTTGATTACCTCTAAAAAATGATCAACCGACTTTGGCAACAATGATTTCTCTGCTTTTGACGTATTTTGGTTTTGTGCAAAGATTTCAGTTTGATGAACAGTGTCATCGTGCACAACTATATCGCTTGAATAATTCAGTTAACCTTGCTGAAATTTTCTGCTTGAAATGTCAAAAGCATCATAACAAAGGGAATAAAAACTTTTTGCCTTTTGTGAGAAATGGAAATCAATTTTTGGGCATTAAGGTACCTGAATATCGAGCAATCGAGCAGTTGCTTTTGTAGGGGTAATATGAGAACATTACTAAAAAAAATGTTTTTCATATGAAGAATGATGATTGATGAATTGGTAGAAAATTCGACATAGTATATCTTACCAAAGTCTGGATTCCTAAGAAAGTGCTGTTGAATCCAAAGTACGTAAAGTAGGTTATGCATATATGGTATATAAGTAATAAGTATGGAGCTTCTTACTGAAGAATGACCGGCAAATCGTAAATACACTGCATAATTCTTAAACACACAAGACAGCATAGCAAGCAAAGAGCAACACAATTTTTTTGTGACACGAATGTCATATGTATAAATAATTGTTTACCCTTATGGAGCAGCTTCAAAAAGTCATCTTTGACTAAAAAATGGAGTAAAAATAAATTTAAGTTGAGTAGACTAGGAGTATTATATATTTGCCATACATATCAATAAGAAAATTCAGTAAATGAACGATATCAATTCTATATACACCACCACCACCATGCATAGGTATTATACATGCACCACATTATTATTACATATTGAATGTAGAGAAGTAAACATTTCACATTAAATGTATGTTTCAAATGTTCTTGCCCGAGTCAATGACGTCGCTTTTAATTATTAGGAAAATAAGCAAAAATTCTGTCGTTCGTAATCTTCAAAATGTGCTAAAGATGTAAAGACAAAAAAGTATTCGCCATCTCCTTACTTGTAAGTGTAAGTAAAGCAATACTGCTTCAGTAGTACTGATTTGCATTGCACACCTTATCGCATGACTCGCATGGTAGTCCATATTACTCCATATCAGGAAGAAAATAGGTAGGTAAAAATGGTCCCGATTTTTCCCTGATCCACAATGATAACTATTCGAGTTTCACATGTTGGGATTGTTTTCGAAGAAAAGTAAAGCTGTGTTGTAAGTAAACAGATACCTGCACTCTGCACTCACATGGCACAACTAACAGTATATATGGCTATGACATTCTCCCTATAGTTTTCGTGGATTTTTACTGTTTTACATATATTATTATCTGACATTGCAACGTAAAAAACCCGAGGACAATATTCATGTATTTTTGTGAATTGTTTGCTATGCCTTTCCCTAGTATTTTCATATTTTAAATTAATTGTAACAGTTAATCACAGCGTGTAGGTGGTTCTTTAAATGTGCTTGTGCCATCATTCATCGACCTTGCCCCATTTCCTTGTGGTGAGAAAGTAAGTTCTACTACTCATACAGTCACACAGCACGTCACAAATATTTATGTTGTCGATAATGATGGCCGCTAATGTAAGTTTTAACACTTGCCTATTATGCTAGGATTGGATCAGATCGACCATTTAATGACAAACAACAATTTTGCAAGATTATGTGCCCCCACAAATTTTTTACTTATTCATTAACCTTTACAAGTTTTTATTTTGCGCATGCTCCACGAATCGCATATAAACGAGAAAAGTGTGCAGTGCAGTGGTTAAAAAAATGTATAAGTAAATCACAATGCATTGCGATTGCGGCTCTTCTCTTCCCCTCATATCTAGGGTTACAG
>JAHZMZ010004954.1:0-14036 GCA_027743805.1 Lepidocyrtoides sp. E14
AAAGAAATGAGAAAAAAAAGTTCATCTGTTGTTGGTGGTATTTTTTTGTGGTTGGAAAAAATGGAAGAGAGAAAGTCAAAATGAAAATTGTAAAAATAGAAAGAATATGATTTGCATGCAATTTGTGTGCATTTAAGGTTGAATGAATGACTGAATGAAGCATATAAAAAGGCATTTTTTCCATTTTAAGTATAAAAACCGTACTATTTTTAGAAAAAGTAGTAGCATTGCCATTATTACCATCATCATCCTCCCCACAGCAAAAACAAGACAGACATGCTTGCAAGGCAAATAAGGTATTCAAACTTTATGTTTGAATACAGTTTACCTTTTTTAAATGTAGTTTTAGTTCATACGAACCAACTTATTTTAAGAGCAACTCATTCCAATGAAGAATTATAATGGCTCAATGAACAAAACAAGCTTTCTTCCTCCTGCATTTTCTCTACGCAAATAGTTTATTTTAAAGGAAAGTCAAGAAGAAAAGTACATGATTACGTAATTTTCCTATTTCCCATTTCACTGCCAATAACAATTTTTCTTCTACTTGGTTTCCTCCCCATTCGATTTAAAACTTAAGAAGACTGCAAAACTAAAAATAAAAAAAATTGGCTCCTGGCTGTTGTCTAATGTGATATGATGCAGGTTCAGAGACGAGCGAGTGCATCTGGGAAAAAAGTACCAAAAGCGGAATAGGAGGGAACACGATGAAAAAAACTGTCGGCTTTGATTGAGCATGATGATCAGACAATATACATATGCCCACGTAGTAATGCAATGCAACGATATAATCGTAATTTATTTTGTATAACTCTGTGAAAGTAAGCCTGTGTCTTGTTTGTTTTCCACTTTTCCTTAAAAAACATTTATGTGAAGACGAAAGAAGAAGAAGAAGAAGAAAAGTCAACATGAAAAAAATAGTCACGCTTTCCGTCTTTTTTCCATCTCTGGTGAAACTCTGTGTTCTCACAAGCTATGCAACTGGATATAACCGAGCTGCAGTAAACATTCGAAAGTTTTTCTTGGCGATAGCAGTACAGCTGCTGCTGCTGGATGAAGTCGAGTTAGAAATGGAATAGGAATGGATGTGAAATGAAGAAAAAGGAGAAATAAACCGACAAGATTTCTCTGGGGCTATTAGATCGATTACCACCGTTATGGCGTTGTAGTAGGAGGATGATGTCTCAAAATGTGTAATGGGAAGAAAAGAAAGTAGTAAGGAATTTTGAAGACGATGAACCAAAAACAGAACACGACCAGCCATCAAATGGTGGCGTAGTGGGTTTATTTTCTTGGCTTTGATGAGTTGACTTTTACAAGGGAATTCCCCGTAGATGTTGTTCAACATGCTATAATATAAATGTAATGCCTATAAAAGGCTGAAGGGTAGGCGGCGGCAAAGGTGGAGTAGTGAAATTGAGAAAGGTAAACCTTGCAGAAAATGTACATTGTATATATATATTTTTATATAAACAGATAGAGAATTGAATGTTATCCATATGATAATATTGACCGTTAGGCAATAGTATGGAATGAGCTAGTTTGTGAAAATATATTTTTGTGCTGTTCATTACCAACGGCAGTGCTAAAATAAAAAAAGAAGAAGGAAAGTGGTATTATATAGCTGATTTGTTTGTCTGGAATAAAGGCATATTATTGGATTTAATAAGAAGAGGTGTGTAAAACACATTTACAGGTATGTATATAGTGGCTGAGGTATGCATGCCTAAGCAAACATTTGTAGATACATAATAATATTTATATAGTGGGACAGAAAAAGAGAAATCGATAAAATTGTCTTGGTCTAACATTCCCCTCTCTTTCTCTCTCTCTCTCACTGCATTCAACATTAGCATCAATAATTCATCTTGAAAGAGGGAGAGATAGAACCGTCCCACTTTGGTAAATAAAGAGAAGGTGCGGCTGAGAAGGGATTTTTATTCCTCATTTCTTCCTTTTTATCGGCACTAAATACAAAGAGTATTCATAATGATTGGCGATTAAAGTGAATCGAAATGTTAAAGTTACGCAGGTAGACCCCATCAATGCTGCATGCCAAACAAAACACAAACCTGTGATATCAAAGTAGGTATTTGCTAGTATGTAGTAGTACTTTAGCTAGAAATACTATTGATGCATACTTACTTTTGAGAAAGAAAAAAAAATCTGAATTCGTCAAGTAACGATTATTGCCACGCTTACCCCCGACTAGTATCATCAACTGAGCAACTGGAGGTGGTCTTGTATCACCGCACTTTCACCTGCATGTATTTGCAGAGAGGTTGTTCAGGTATAAAGTTTAAGTGTTTTTTTTATTGTGAGGGGGAATGAAGGGAAGAAGCGTGATGCTATTACAGGTGTCTGCTGCACTGCACTGCTGCTCTTTTTTAATTTATCATGATATGCCATAAGAAATGAAGGAGGAGTGGAGTATAGATATTGTAATGGAATGGTTTAGCAGTAAAATATAAATGAGAAATGGAAGGGGCAATGTAAGCAAAAGAATGGTTGAAAAATGGAAAGCAATTTGTTAGCGTTTATACACGACCAGTCATAAACAATTAGATGTACATATCTACTGGTAACATGTTCAAACGTATTGGACAGGAAACAGGTTTTTATGTACAAATTTTGTATGAGGGTGGGCGTCCTTCAGATACTCTTATCTTTTATTAGCGCGCTTACAGCTAGGAAGAAAAGGAGAAACAAAGTTATTGTAATTAGGCAGTTTGCTTTATTTTTAAAAACGTTCTGTGTGCATGTTGAGGGAGATACATCGGAGCTTGCAGTTTTCAAAAAAACATACTGCAGTAGTATAAGAGATAAACCAAAATCAACTATCATGTGATCTTATTGCATGGTTATGTGATTATTCTTTTTTTAAATAGTCAAGCATCGGTGAATATTTACAAATTTTGATTTACAAAAACGGACGACACCAACTATTACGTCATATACGTATGAAGTCTGTGTACGAATATAATATGGAAAATGGGCGCACTAGAAAATTTAATATGCTAAACTCTTGTTTATCCACCCTTCAAGGACAAAACATAATCAGCCAAACCAAAATAATTTGTTATTATTATGACTCACCACCACCACCAGCCACAAAGCCACATCTATCAAAACCATGCAAATACAGTACGCACACACAATGTTGACTGTGCTGTCTTTATGTAGATATAGTTATTCAAAGGTTATACCAGATAATTATGAAATTTGATATTTAGGCCTTTCATTAATTAGCTACAAAGAATGAATTAAAGACAGTGACTACGGTTTTGCAACATTCCTTTTGATTTCACCCAAACTAGCAAAACCAACCAACGCAACGTCATGCCATGGCATATCAAAGGACAAGAAGAGAACAGAAGTGAATAGAGAGAGGGAGTAAAAGCAAAATGTATTAATTGCGGTTAGTGGATCGGAAAGCTGATTCCATTGTACTATGAAGATATATTTAATCTACAAACCAATATTGACGCAACCACCACCACCATTTCCATCATCATCGTCATCATCACCCCCACACCACAACTGCCACTTTTCACCAAAAAAATGAATCATGATCCATTTACACTACCAGTACTACTATGTATCATCATAATAGGTTCATATTATCGTGTCTGTTGTTTTTTAGAAACAGAGGGATAGACGACAACACAACGAGTAAAGTTTTTCATTTTGATTATGCATGCGTTTATTCATGTCACCAACATTCGGAAGCACATAATTCCAATCAATAAGAAAGCACAAAACCTACTACGCACATACACACGATATTTTTCATAAATGATTCATGGCTTTGTTCTTTTCTCTTTTGTTGCTCCTTTTACAAACCACCCTCGCCACCAAAAACCCTAAGCAATCTAGCCAAAGTACAAAAACAAAATAACTAATCAACCAAAAAAATCTGTTGCTCGAATCACATTTTGTACACAATCCGTACTTTTTTTATGATACGTCTGCGACATAATAATGGAAAGGGAAGACTCCGAGGAGAATAGTAGGCAAGCCACGTTTTGACTGGTGATGATGATTTATCATTGTCATGAAATTTCCATGTGGTATTATTGTTTTAAAACAAGGGAAAACAGCATGAAAATGAGTAATATTCATGTAATGGTGCGAAAAATCTGGGAGTCAACCAAAATTCCTTTGTTTCCCATGTTGGATCGATATAAACAATTTTTTTATTTCAATAGGAACAATGTACAAACGTGAATGCAAAGTACAAAAAGCACTAAATAAAATAAATACATATGCCTAATTTACTTTCATTATTAACCATGCTTGCTTTTGTTGTTACTTGAAAACGATAGGTTCTCAAATAATCTTTAATTTTTTACTGTGAAAACGCAACCCCTAAATATTTGCTGTTTTGCATACCACTGACAGCACGTCACGGCCGTCATGTACTTTGATACGTAAGTTTTACCGGTCAGACCAATTTTAGGAATCTGTACACTACTTTTATAATTCATTTATGGAATAATTAAAAATGTATAAAATGGCACTTTGAGGAGAAACGCATGAGAGCTGTAATTTGGAATCCGAATTTTTGATATATAATTATTGTGGATTGACACTACACTCTACACACTACTATTTCACTTTTGGATATTATAATGCCCGTAGGTAAATATTTTTGACTCGTTTCATTATGCTCGAATTATACAAGGCCAATTTTTTTGGCACAGTTTTCATTAAGTTTCGTTGAGAAAACCAGCCATATTTTATTGCATGTATATTTTTATAAGGAAATCGTTCCTGATAACTTGGGGCATATACTTTTTGCAGAAAATTTTAACTTCAATAATAGAAAAAGAAGCTAACGGCAACCTACTAACAAACCAACACTGACTCCACTGACCTTCCCTGGTTGCATAAGAAAAACAGGATTTCATACACTACTGACACCATCATCGATCCTTCTTTTTCTCGTACGACCATGTTGATTACGACGATGATGATGATAACGATGATACCTGTGTGAGCCGAATAACAACTACTTTATACACATACATACCCATACACCTACTAAATAAACTTATCCATCTACTTCCAATGAAAATTTTGATTAATGAAGGACAATTTATCTTACTATAAGCACAAGAAAAAGATATACCTACTGAGTCTCCATTTTTCCACCAAACTAAACCTGGATTACCTAACAATGGGAATCACGTTGATAAATATATCAGTCTCCTTAAAAACATTTTCTTTTTTCGCTGAACCTTTCTCCTTGTTTACCACCATCAAGCTGTGATTCAAGAAAAAGAAGCGGTAGAGTAAGAGAGAGAGAGAGAGAGAGAGAGCAAAAAGGCAACAGTGAAAAGAGTCCAGAGGAGAAAAGAACATGTTTGCACAATGCTCCTTCTACTTCTTCCTTTTTCTCTTGAACAACTTACCACATTTTTTTGGCTCATATATCCAGTTCACTTTTCTATTTGTTTGTTGATGGTGATGACGACGATGAAAAGTGTAGTGGTTGTTGTATTACTACTACTAATACTACTACTACTACTAAAGTAGTACTACTAGTGAAAGCATCACATTTTCCCTTTTTTCTCTGTTCTAAGCTAAAACCTTCTCGGTTCTTATTTTCTCTATCTGGCTTTCGTGATTTGTGATGATGTTGATGACGATCATCATCAAGAAACTGTCGGCCTTGTTTACACACTGATTATGTCAATCTAAGCGGTATTAACGCTGGCATGCATTCCCAGCCCTTCTACCGACATGCATAAAAAGGAAGAAAATACCTTGTACAAAATATTATATTTTATAAGGCATATAAGAAAAATAAATGAAAGGGCTCATTTAATAAAAAAACACACGGTATCTTTTTTTCAGCAACACTGTGTGTCTGTAGGGTTCCTCCTCTTCTATACTACCATCAACTCAACTATAGCACCACCTCCTGTCCCAGAAAAAGAAAACGAGGCCAAATCATCGTGAAAACGTGATAATGAAAAAAAAGTATCTAGTTTATCCTCCCTTTTTTCTTCCCTATTCTCCCTCTTTACCTACTTTCTCTGAATAAATATATATTTTTTTGCAATAACAGAGCTTTTTTTGTGTGCCAGTCTGGTGACAGGAGAGTTTAACATTGTCAGTCATTTTATTCCAATGGGGTTCTTAACTGTGAAGTTTGTGAAACATTTAAAAGTTCATGTCAATTCAATTGTACGTGTTCATTTTTGAAAGGAACCGACTGTTCTGTTCTCCTCATTCATATATACAACAACAACAACTACTACAACTACTACTTGTTCTATTTATTATTACCTACTCTGTAATGTTCCACTCACTTGTTTAGAAAGCATTTAGTTTGATAAGTATAAGTTAAGTACATAACTTGACTTGACTGTTTTTTGTTATGTAACGCAATGTCAGTAAGTAAACAAAATGGTGAGTGAGTGAGTGAATATAGAAAAGTTTGTGTTTTCCCAGCTCTCTTTCTTTCTTTCTTTCTCTTCTGTCTGATAATCAACTTTGTTAAGAAGAGTCAAGTGTACTGTGTAAGCACTAAGCACACACTAGTACTTTCTCCACTAAACCATTATTGTTCTTTTCTTCTCTACACTTTCTCCAGCGAGTGGGTATATAAGTACTTGTTTTTTAGTCCCACAACTACTACTACAACCACCACCACCATAACTAGTAGTGTGCCACCATCTAAAGATATTATTCATGCTGAATGCCTTCACATTCCAGCTTGCTTGCTTTAGCATTTCCCTTTCTTCAAAATACAAACTTAGTGAAATTGGCTAAAAAGAGAAGTTAACAAAATGAAGAAAGAATGTTGTTCTTCTTGTTGTTGTTATCCTTTTTGTACTTTCTCTCTCTCTCTCTGACTGTATGGAATGTGCTATGTGCTGCTTGCTTCTTGTGTTTCTTGATGTTTTTATGTGTTTGCTTAGAGTCCATGAAGGACTACAGAAAAAGAAAAAAAGAAGTTGTGAGAGAGTAATAATATATTTATTTATGCTCTCCACTTTAGAATAAAGTACACAAATTATATAATACACAACGGTGGTAGACAGTAAAGCTTAGTGTATTGTATAATATCTGCTCGAGTTTGTTAGTTGATCATTGTGGAAGAAAAGTGAGTGCAAGTGAAAGTACTTTGTAACTAGATGGTTGAGGCTGTGCAATAGAGTCGTGCACTATGTTTTCGTTGATTTGTTGTTTTTTCTTACCAGGTTAGCCCCGGATGAACACAAGTGCATTGTACTAATGTCATGCAAGTGGTCTAGATGTTATCTGATCTTTAAAAAAAATGTCATCATTTTGAGAAGGACTGTAAATAAAACTTGTAGGAAAATTAAATTTTAAAGATTCAAATGTAACTTGCACTTTTTTTGTTTTTATAGATGCGTTACTAAAACTTGCCAAAGTATTGTGCAGACTTTGGAGTGAATAAATACCTATTTTGGGATGCGAAAATTTTATTAATAAAAAGTGTTTTTTTTCATTTGCCGCAATATTACATTTTATGTACATTTAGTCTAAAACTATACGATAATAAAATCTAGTTGGTGCATAATATACATGCAAAAACCCTTGCAGACTGTAATTTACAGTTAATTAATTGTTGATAATTTTTCTGGAGAAGATTATAGATTTATGATCGAAAGCTAGAACCATAATAAATATCAAAAATGACTTCACAAACCGTTCCCTTCAATTACAGCTAACCGACCCACAGTACTCAAATACGTCAACTGCATTCAGTGCCAGGACCCATATTATCTCGACCGTGAATGGTATCTGTTTTATCTCAATATAATATAACTGCGTTGCATCGTAGCATATCTTTTTTTTACAAAAACGGTTTGTTTTGTGTCGCATATTGATATGCAATTAATTGTTAATACTTTTTGTCTCAAATTAATCATAAATTTCCTATCTTTGAATGGCGTCTATTGATCAGTCGTAAATTCCTTACAGAAATACCTTAGAAAAAATTCATATCCCATGCTCCGTCATGCTATAATATGAAGGGTTATATACGGTAAGCAATAAATCACTGTTTTTTTGTCTTTTAAAGGGCACTATCAAGTTCGTGTTAAGTGTGCTTGAACACATTATTTTTTACAAACAATGATCCACTACCACCAACGTCAGCTGCGTAATAACGTATAATATGCTACATGGAACAAAGGTTTCTGAGATTTTTAATGGAAAATACTTAATAAGCATTACAGAATCAATGAAAGTGTCGTTTTATATAAATAGACCGAAGCCGTCTGCCACCACTTCTACCACCAACCAGTGCCACCACACAAAACACAATCTTTTCATTCTTTTATGTTCTATCACCCACCACCACAATGGATGCTGCTTGTAGAAGCATATGTACTAGGTAGGTAGTTTTTTATGTGGCTTACCATCTGCCATTCATTCACGTTCGCCCACACAAGCAGCTTTAGAAAACCAACAGAAGCTGCGGCGTCATATCACATTATATATACCTTATTAAATACTTAGGGATGCGACATCCTGCGATAATATCATCCCATAAAAAAATACCATCATCATCATCATTCTACTACGGTTATACTGCTCCTAATGCCAATGCCAGTCAAATAGCAATTTTGATAAGTTTTCTTTCGGATTCCAGCTGACTTCCAGAGAGAAGGAAAAAACGGAAGGAAATATTATTAGCAGAAATCTCCTGAATCAACAGATTTGAAAAGGAAAATTATTATGATGACTGATACTGCTGCTGTTGGCAATGCAATGTGGCGTAAGCAACACTCGGGACTAGGTTCTACTTTACTGATGCTTAAGAAGCGATGTTTGCACAGAATAAAAAAAATATTTCTGTAACGGGTGGTCATATTATAGACGTAAGTTACATCATGTAACATGATTGAAGATCTGCCAGAGTGGTATGTACACATATACACTTTACTTTCTAAGCTATCTCACATTCAAAAAACGTTTCACTTTCATGACTCTCAAGGACTCAAATAGCTGCATAAAAATACTTTTTATATTTAATGTGATTATATATATGAACATTTTTAGGCATCTATGAAAGTCATAATATTACTTTATTACTAAAATGCTATAAAAATGTATCAAAGTGAAGAGTAGCATTTCTTCATGAATCATGACTTCTTTCACTAAAAACGAGAATGAGCGAAAATTGGCGATTTCGCGGAATCAACACTTCTTTTCAGAACAATTTTTTTCCTCCGAGTATAAACTCATGTTTTCTTAAATAAATATCATCCAAACGTAAAAAGAAATAACTGCAACAGTTTGAAATGTTGTTGTTGGTGGTGGTCTGGTAATGGTAATCCAAGAATGAAATGAAAACGAGGAGAAACAAGATGCTGACATAATGCCGCCGTTATCAATACAGCTTTGATGACACCACTGATACAGTTTCTGGAAGGGAACGCAGAGCAAAAAAAAAGAAAAATAAGACCTCCATACATATAATATACTTTACCAGCCAAGATATAAAAAAGCTAATATTCCATTTTTATGGCAAGTGAGTGCGTACGTACGAAGAAGAAGAAGGACAGAACATTATAATAATAAAAGCACAAACTCATGAAGAAATATCACATCAGTTTTGTAGAAGAAGTACTAAGTGGTCGTTTTCCTTCAGCTTAATAGCATTATTTGATGTTATTAAAAGACAAGTGAATTTCTTAAAGTCACCCTGGAGTCTCAAGTGCTATCTTAACGATCACGCCAAAGAGATTCTTAACTACATTAAGTAGCATGTCTTCTCCTTTCTGAATGCTTATTAGCCATCTAAATATACTCGTCTGTATGCAGCATGCACATAGGTAGATATGTGCAGTAGCAGCAGCAGCAGCAAAAGTGCAGTATAGATACACGCTAGCAGCAACATCAACAGTTTCGGATTTTTTTAAAGAGAAAAGAAAAAGTAGTCAAATTACTTTCACTTGTGGGGATGTTGATGATGGTTATTTTAGTTGGCTTATATGATAATAGCACATCTTTTGTAAATACCGTGCCACGCACCTTGCTTTAAAAGCTCTTTTTTCTTTTACGTGGGTATGATACAAGGTGTTCTATTATTATCATGAAATCTCTTTACTTTTTAAGGTTAGTCGAGTGTGTTATGGGCTATGATGCTAGAAGAGCGTCTCGTGAAGTCAACGCTAAATGGGCTGATTTCCCATGTAAAATGAGAAAAAACAACAATAACAGCAGCAGTAACAAAAACAGAAGTAGTGTCGGTGTGGCATCAAAAATCTTTCTTTTTTTTCTACAAAGTTCCGTACACCATCACCACAACAGAGCGTACTAGCACAGAGCAGTTAAGCAACCATAAAAGCTTTTTGTAATGTCCTACTGCTGCTGTAATGTGTGCCCCAAAAAACAACCTTTTGCAAAGAAAATCTTATTTTTTTCCCAGTTTCTTTTCAAATAAATAACATAATAACAACAGTGCAAACACATAAATGAGCATATTAACTTTTCAAGGTGGGAAAAGCGGAAAGCATATCGGACAAACGGACAGTGAATGAACGTGACATACAAAAAAATATGGAGGGAGGATAACACACCAAAAAAAATCTCGTTTTCTTCTGGTGTGTTGAAAGGTAAGTAAAAGAGGTAAAAATTGCACAGGTATAAGGTACACATACATAATAGTGTAATCACAGAGGAGAAAGCGCTAGTAATTTTTTTCTACTTTCTATATATATTTATTTTTGTCTACTTACTCCCTTGACTAAACTTATTAAGTTTGCACGTTCAACCGTGTCGTCGTTGTACAATGTAGCTACAGTTATAGACTTCCATCGAAAAAAAATGAGTGTAGAAATCTTGGAGCAGAAGAGCATCACCACCAACAAACCAACCAGCAACAGCACAAGAATTCCACGAAAAAATAAAAATAAATAAATGGACAACAACGACGAAAAGGGATGACTCTCTTGATACTATTTTGTGTTTTCCCAGCTCTCTCTATATAATTTTTTTATTTCCTGCGTGAGTCTCTTCCTCTTTTCTCTGTCGAGCTTCCTTCTTTTCCGTTTCTTGTCAGTTTAGCGTCACCGATTTCGTTGATGCAATCTGATAGAATATTAGCTAAAGGTTGGTAGGATGATGTTACTGATAGGGTTAGATATTCTGATACGCACAATGCAAGACACACATGAGTACATTCAACCGTCACAAACACTCACAAACTGAAAGATGGGTAGTAAAACGAAGGTAAGTAAGTGTGTGGTGTGTGTATATATTTTTTTATTCCTTTGTATTTATAGAACAATGATGATGATGATGATGATGATGGCGATGACAATGCCAGGATAAGAGTGACACTGACGGAAATGGTATCTGTCTATCTGATCCGTTATTCCACTCTACTCGCACAAGTCACTAACAATCAGGAAAAACAGGCACTAGCAAACACGCAGCATTCAATCCAACAGTTGCGTTCCCTTTTCTGTACTTCTCAGCATTGTTTTTTTTCTTTAAAAAAAGTACAATGTTTCCATTTTCCACTGTGTATCGTCAAAAACAAGAATAATAGATTTCCGTACAGTGTTTCTATTCTCTTGTTGTTTTTACTTTAGTTCAGTGAGAAAAAGGCAACAGAAAAAGTGGTGACGATGATGATGATGATATGTTGTAAAAAAATGGAGAAAAAGTTAAGTAGACGGCTGCGGTGACTCCAGGTGTCTGTCTGCCTGCACGGATATAACCGTCCACGGAAGGTGTTTGCAACTGACTGTGAGCTTAGATCCAACTCGAGGTATTTTTTTTCCAGCAGTAGTAGTGGCAGGGCAGAGTGGCACACGGTAAAGCAATCATCATATCGCGTACTTATATAAGCTGTTACTCTATCTAAATCTAGACACACGCTTACACATACAAAACAACATAACATGCTGCTTGAAAAACGATGAATTCAACACAGCCTTGTTACATATATTTTTCTTTCGGTTACGTGGCCTGTCTTTGGTCTTCTTGTTGGTGGAGGAGATGGAAGTAGTAGGAGTAGTGGTGCTGGTGAAAGTTGTAGGGCATATTTTATACAGATAAAAGCGTATATAATATGTATGGCTTTTTGCTTTGCTTTCGCTTGGCTTTCCACTCGCACCACTCTGTTTTACTCCTCTCTCTCCAAAGTTATTTCACTTTTCATGACGGCGACGACGATGACGACGACTAACACGGAACTTGATACGGTTAAAAAACAAACGACTTGCAATGAATTGCTTGTTACTTCAATGTAATATTACGTCATATTTTTTATATGGAATATTGGTACTGTTGCATTTTCATGAGAAATATGACAGGATTTATAAAAAAACAAACTAGTAAAAGCTCTAGTTAATGTTTGTTAGCATGCTTGCATAATTTTAGAAGGCTATTATTATGATTATTATGATTATGATTTTCCCTATTTACTTGTCACAACAATTTTCTCTGTAAAACAAACAAAGTCATCATAAAGCGAAAATCATACCTGTGCATGCTTAATGACACGTAGGTGAATAGGTGGAAAATACGAAAATACCGTAACGCTTACTCCAGGATTTTGCTAAAATTGAGAAGAAAAAATGGAAGGCGGTTGATATTTTCTGTAATTGTCCATTCACTTCAAAACAGAGTTATATGCATGCAAACCGCATTTCTCCCATTTACTTTTTTCCTGTAAATATGTTAAAGTCAGCAGTTTTCTTTCCTTTCACCTCTCTCTTCACTTTTGTTTTTCTTGCAATTGATGTTGTTGTTGCTGTCTGCATGACGTATATTTTCTCAAAAGTACTATTGCACGTGAAAAATAGCAGCTACTTCAACCAACAACACCATAAAAATGTGCAGCGGTAATAGCAGCGTGCTATGGTATATTATCTTTTTTCGCTCTCTTTTTTTGCAGTTTGCATAGTAAAAAAAAGCTGAAAAAGAATAAAGATGTTGAGTATCCTGTAGGCGGATATTCTGTTTTTATTATAGTCAGCCACTCAATTTCCAATTCAATATTCGTATTGTTAGAAGAAGAGGAAGAGAGAAGAGTAAAGATGTTGGATTGGTAAATGGGTTCCTGTCAATGCCATAACCAAACTGATGGAAAGATCACTTTCCCTTTTTTATGTGACGGCGACTACTTCACAACTGCTCTAGTTTACTTTATATTCTCTAGCTTTAGCCAGCGTCCTACTACTCAACTTTTCGCTTTAAATTCACATTGAAAAATTTTTTGCAAATTTTTTGTACAAGTAGAACGCATATCAGACCAGTTTACCAGTCAAATTCTGAAGCCGTCGTTCTTGGACGATTTGAGATTGAGAGGAGAGATGTCCATTAAAAACAATTTCTATGCCAAGTTGGAAAAGCGGGTCAGAAACAAGACGGGAAAGTAAAGTACTAAAATGGCATGCTATTCTACGCACATTGTACACGTCAGAATGGTAGGTAGGTGGAGAAATGCGAGTAGGTAGGTAAAGTAAAAAAAAAGACAGACTCTCATGCATCTTTCCTTTTTTCACTTTTCTTCATTCATTTCACCATTTTTCAATATCACTTGTGAAAAAAGTCCTTTCCAGCTTCCATTTCACTTTTTTTTCTTGATCGTTTTGTACCCTGATAGTAGTAACCTTTTAGAGGGAGAGAAAGAGAAGAAAAAAAGTGTTTATTTGGCTTCTTTTCTGTTGTTCACGTACGTACCGACCCGTTACTTTTTTGACCGTTGAAGTTTGAACGTTAAGCCCAAGAGAGAGGAAAAAAAGGAAGAACGAAGAAAAATGAAAACATGCCTGGGCTTCATTTTAAATTGCAATTTCAGTTGATCACGTTCGTTCAATCATTCATTCATTTGAGCTAGACCTCCCTAACCGAATTTTATTTTTAAAGATGGCTAAAAGTGGAAAAATAAGGTTAAAGTGCACCATCAAAGTACACTTTTCTTCACCTTTTTTATTGTGTGCTTTCTTAACACTGGGCTGTGTTATTTTTGGGGTAGTTTTTATTTAATTTTTTTGGTCCTTTTGTGATCAACATTGAAACTTTGAATTTCAAACTGT
>JAHZMZ010004955.1:0-18885 GCA_027743805.1 Lepidocyrtoides sp. E14
ATTATTGTGTACAAAACCCAGCCTGCTACAACAACGCTAGGTTACATTTCTGAAAATTTGGCAATCGGTGACATAATTTATTTACACACTATATTTGTGAAAAAAATACTTCTTGCTTGAGAATGACTTTTAATACTATTACCTTTTTATTTCAAGCAAAACTTGTGAACAAGCGAGATCTGTTTTTCTTTGCTCATGAATGTCACGTCACTTTACACCAGATAGGTATAATGCATGCTGTAGCTTTTGTGCGCAGAAAAAGTCATGGAACCTTATTTATATTTTGGGGCAACTACTAAAGCAGCTTATAATTTTCGATTTCATTACTATTACTATTGTGCTTGAAAGTAAATTGCCTCATTTCTTTCCGTTTCCTTACAGTGGAAATGGAGCACATAAAATATCATTGAGGATTGAACACCTTACCAAATAAAAGAGAAACCAATCGACTAATTCAAAGTGAACCATTATGTCGGGGGAATGTCGTAACGTACGTGGGACTCACAATCAATTCCGTTTTTTTTTCTCTTCTCTTTGGTACTCACCACACCATGAAGGAAACAGCAGCAATAATATTGAAAGCACAATAATAGTATTTTGGCATTAGCAGTAAAAATTGAAATGGGTTTTTTAAATCTCTTGGAATTTGCCGAAGACAGACTCTAATCCAATAATATCTATAGACAGTTGTTTTTTTGTCCATTATGTAGTTGATGTGTGTGCGGCCATTGAGAAACAGGCAAAAAGAATGTATGAATGAAATAAAAACGAAAATTATTTGCTCACTTACAACATTACTAACTACTACGACAATCGTCATCAAACAGGCGTTTTGTTACCTCTTCCATTCTTCCTTTTTTCTTATATCATTACATTTCATTCGATTTTTTTAGTAAAGCCAACTGCAAAAAAGAGAGAAAGAAACAAAAGCGAAAAAAAGTATTTCTGTTATTGGCCGGTGTGTGTGTGTAACTTCATGTTCTTACATATTTACTGCCAAAGGGTCTATATAAGTTATGGAGGCACATAACAATAATGCTGCACACACAAACGAACATAAACACATTTTTTTTTCCTTTTCGGTTCCTCTCTCACTTGTCAATGTTCTTCTTGAGCAGTTGAGCTGGATGAAAATCCCATGACCATTGTGCCTGGTCACACTGTGCATTTTGTCTGTCCTCATATATCACGTTTGAGCACACACACAAACTATTGTACATACATACTTGACTGTATTCTCTCAGTCAGACTCCCTGTAAGACTGGAACGAAGAAAGACGGAAAAGAAAGTTACACAGCATTTTATTATTATTATTGTATTATGGCTACACTCTGCTGGACTCTGGAATATGACCATAATACAATATAGTAAGTATTCTTGCAATTGCTGCAAGTGAAACACCACAAGAGTTATATTATTATCATGTCTATTGCCATTTCACCGCTTCAGCTCATCCTTTTTTTTCTTCTGCTGCTTTGTGGGTATCTGTATCATTCCTTTACTTACTTATTGTAATAATGACCAACCAAAACTATACAAATGAAACGTTTTTATGTACTTATACCATGCCTACTAAGCAAGTAATTCCAATCTCCCACCTACTTCTCCTCCTCTTTATATCTGTCTACCTCCGTGGAGCCTGTGTAGGTACGCGTAAACGTTCATGACACTCTTAACTGGATGGAAATATGTTTAAAAATAAGAATAGCAAAGAATACGAAGAAAAGTAGTAGTGGATGAAACAAGGTAAATTATTGCATTTTTTCACTTCCCACAACCGCCATTATCGTATCTCTCTCCCGTCTCATAACTAAAAAGTACCTCGGATTGCTATTACTCACTGAAAAAGGGATATATTCATATATGGAAGTAGACAGAACAGAAGAAAACTGTAATATCAATGCCATTTTCATTCAATGCATTACAATATACCTATTTATGTATGTACATGCATTCATCTTTCTTTCCTTCTCTCTCTCTCTCTCTTACTCCTTCAAACCGACTAAATACTCAAAGCAGCAGTTATAATAATAACGGAGTGATGCTAAGTATCACATGCAGGAAAACGTTCAAGTCTGAGGGAAAAAGAGTGCTTTAAAAGTGTCTCCGCTTCGCTTATAGAATGAAAGAAAGTAATGTAATGTGACCAGGGGCATTAAGGATTGTCCTGTGGTGCTTTTCCCCCAATATATATCCTTTCCATTTCCATACGCATAATATAATACCACTACTACTGCCTGGACAGAAAAAAAATATTCTTGTCTCATCCTCCCCGAAAAAGATAATGTTATTTTTTTGTAAAGAGAGAGAGAGAGAGAGAGAGAGAGTTAAAGAGCTTTTTATGCATGCTTATGGCTACGATGGCGATTATTGACTCTTTTTTTGGTTGCCTCTTGGCTTGGTGGGAGTTTGAATGTGGTGTAGAGTTCAGAGCAAAGCGTCGTCATCATCATCATCATCATCATCACCTTCATTGTCGGGCAGGAGAAGAGGTGGTAATAATATCATGAGGCCGCTAGGAAACACCATCGCCTCCACAACTTTCTAGGACCAGAGGCAATGCATAAATGTTGTTGTTGCACTTGAGTTAGTTGAGTACTCACTGGAATGGAATGGATGGAAAGTGTCCCTTTTACTTGACTACAATCTTCTTCTCACTCACTCCAGTTTACTTACTTGTGTAGTGTATGAATGTTGGAAAGGGTGAAAATAGACTGAAATTATGAGCCTCTTAGACGATAAGTTAGATTTATGGTGACGGCTAACATATTACATATTCATTGAAATGGGTCCCATTATTCCACTCTGGGAGGACGACGACAATGACGACTTCGTGTCAATTTCAAAAGGCCAGAGACTTATTAGCTATGAATGAATGCATGGTGGTAGGTAAAAGCGAGTAAGTTATTTGTGCGTATAGAAGCTAGCTCTGCGGAGTGAGAGGATAACCATAAAAATACCTTTTTATTATTATTATTACCATACATATTATTATTAAGGAATGTCTCTGCCGTTGTTGTAATAAACACGTTTTTACGCTCACAAGATAAACCGTTTCAGTTCAAAAAATATTCATCCCAAACTTTACACACATTATCACTAACAACAAACTACGGAATGGTAGGAAGAATTACTGAATTAAATCTAAAAATACTCATACTATTTCTAATTTATTTCGTCTTTTTATTTTTTCCTTGATGTATTTATAGTAAAAAAATGTATTGCTCACCTTCAAGGCAATCCATTAAACTAATGCTTTATGATATGTTATAAGAGGTAAGAGCAAGTAAGCTTATTATCAGCTTTCATTCATATATCTACTAATCTTAATTTACTTTGCCTTTTTACCTTTCATTTCTTCTTTACTCATAAAATGGAATGTGTGTTAGTGTTGATAAAAGCATATCATGACTCTCTGTTTGTATCTATACGCATGTAGGTACAAACCATTTTTTAATTCACGGTACGACGCAGATTTCAGTTTGGAGTGAAGATGAAAAAGCTATTAAAAACAAGGAAGCCATATAAAAAAAATCAGCAAATTTAGAATCCATACAAGGATAATTTTTTAAGCAGAAATTAAGGTGCATTTTGTCGTGTGGTACTACTTCAGACTAGAATTTTTTGCTGTTTGTTTTGAGTTTACGCAACCGAAACAGAAGAAAAAAATGCAATTCTTTGCAAAGAGAGAGAGAGACCGCATCATCATCACAACCGCTGCTGTAGGAATTTTCGTCTACTACAGTTTACAACTTTACAAGTTTCTTTGCGTTATTCAACGTGGGTAGTAGTAGCACTTAGCAGTATTATGCGTAAGTTTACGAGCAGGCTAAAACTCAAACAGGATGATCATCATCAACTGATGGTCGTATCGATTACCTTACTCACTGCACTCCTCCAACCAACAAACTCACACTCTTCTTCTCCACTTTTCCACATGCATTATATATATACATTTTTTTACCAACAATGATGTAAGCTCGTCACTCACTCACATATAAAACCATATACTTTTAGGAATATAACGCTTCAAATTTCTTACGATTTATCCATTCGACATAAATATGCATACAAAAGTAACGTAGTAAAACGCTTGTACTGTTTGTTGTGTCGATGATGATGATGATGGTGTGAAGGAGGCAAAGAGAGAATAATAACACGAAAAACTCTTTACTAGTTCAACGAGTACTCCTACTCCACATCAAAAACATGTACCAAACCAAAGTCGAAGAGAGCGTGTGAAATAAACCTGCTCCATAAACCCTATGAGCTGGTTCAGCCACCCAGAGCAAAAGAATTTCCACACGTTATATTCCGCATATCATTCCTTGCCATCTTTATGCATGCATGGGCATTCAATAAAGAAGGAATACTAGAAAGACAACCAAATGTAATCATGATTTTTTTTGGGCTAAATGCTAACTACGAGATTTTGAAGGAAAAAAGAATCTTTTTTTTCCTCTAAGACAAAAATGTAAAAAGAAGAAGGGATTCATCAGTTCATCATTGCTGCGTTTGGTTAAAATTTAAAAATTTGGTTTACATATTATCTTTCCAGTATAAACATATAAAATGTTATATAAAAAATTGCCGTAAAGATGATGTGAGATGATTTTTACCGATTGTGCTTATTTGTCTTGTTATGTTGATGGAAACGGAAAGAGGTACGTATAAACAAGTAAATAATAAAACGCATGGACAAATATCAAGTAAGTATTGTTATTGCTGATGCAACACTTTTTATGATGCATCTATGTGAGTAAGCACCCAGGTATGCTGTATATGAACATCTCGCAAAAGTACGGTGTTGTGTATTACGTATTTACTACGCACCTTAAATACCATTTTCAATGTATGCTATGTGCTTAATTTCAAGCAGTAGTGTTTATGTAAACACAGATAAGAGGAACGACTTCTTCTACTACTACTGCATAATTCAAAGTCTGAGCTTGAGGAAAATAACGTATTAAAAAAAAGAGATGAACCTGTCTTTCAACTCAGTCAGCTTAAATTGCAAGCAAATATATGCATACCTACACACAACATACAATGCAAACTCGATTGAGTTGGAGAAATCAAGTTACGTACGACGTTTTTTTTTTTACTTTTTTGCTTCAACAGACATATCATAGACAGAGAATTTCAATTTTCAAAACATGTGTACATAGCAAGAAAGGTGCACATTTAAATGCCTACAATACAATATGTAAATTTTCCAAAGTTTTACTACTTCAAGAGATGATGAACTGGGTAATTACATAATATCTTCACCTGTTCTTCATAGCTGCTCGCTTACATGATGAGAGTTGAGTCAAGTCTGACTGAGTGTGTTTGTGTACGGAAAGAAAACGGATAAGAAAATTCTACGAAGGAGCCAAGTTAATATATTCTGAATAGGTTATTGCAGATATCATCTACGAAACTCAGGTGTGTGTGTATGCGCTTCTTATTCTTGATGATGATACTGATGCTGCTGATGATACTTTATTATTATGATGATGATGCTAACCTGTAATAACATCACCGATGTTCTCATTCTGCGCTCTTCCAAGTCTTATTTTTTTGTCTTGTCTTCTTCCACGTCATCATTATTTTCACTTCATATCATATCACTCCAAGCAAACATACGGAACACGTTTTCTTTATTCAACCCTAGCACAATCATCCGTCGTCTTCGTCTTGATTCCTTTTCAACAAAGTATTGTCAATGTGTACGTACGTAGCTATACGGGTTTGCTCAACATTCATTCATGCATGCGTAATAAGTTGGATGCACTGATGATGGTGATGATGATGATTAAAGTGGCAGTATGATAAAGTTTTTTACTACTGCTAGCTTATTATTGACTTTTCAAATGTGACGCATCAAAGTAAATTTGAATCAAAAGCCCACTAGGAATAACATTTGACTTCCCGGCATGCCTGGTGGCAAAGAATATTATGTTTTTATATTCCACAAACATGCGTGATGATAACTTGTTGAAAAAAAAGTGATCCAAATCCAATTCAATCTAAACCATTCCACTTTTCCGCATTTCAGCCGACAAATTGCATTAAAATATTGGGACAACTTGTGCAAAATAATAATAATAATAACAACAATAAAAGATTCACAATGATTTGTGTAACAAAGTATGTATGTAGGTACTTGAAAAAAGAGATTGTAGAGACGCCACTATGTAATGTTCGTGAATCAGATTAATGTACATACTTGAGTAATCAATAATACATTTTTAAAAGGATGAAGAAGCTGTTGATGCTTACAAAAACAAGCATATTCATACATTTTTATTTCTCTCATGTGGACATGATTGGTATGTCAAACCAATTTTTGTCTTATCGCAGAATTAAAATCAACATCATTAATTTTTAGTGACAAATCGATGAGCACGTTACAAGAAATCAAACAACAAAGCACAAAGTATTGAGTATATTCGATATTATGTGTATAGTTAAGCATTTTTTATTTTTCATATATTTTCCTTTCGTCATATAATGGGACGATATGTGATGGTCATGCGTTACCTTGATTTGATAATCATACCTTATTCGTTCATCAAATTAGATGAAGATGTGACTGACTGATGCACATGACTACTGCACTACTACTCGTATTCACACAACAACAAGCTTCAAGTTTGGCTGTGAATTTAAATGAGATGGACTTGTGACTGAGATGTGAGAGATATTATTATGGTGCATAAATAATACCTACTTGATGTTGACTCTTTTTTTATTCTTGTCACTTAAAAGCTTACATCTCTCTTTAAAAATTATCATCTTTCGATTGTTGAACAGTCATCCTTTCTTTTGGCTAGCGCAATGTCTGTAAATATAATGACATGTGATGTTCAACTATTAAACTTTTTTTTTACTTTAAAGTGATGTAAGGTAGCAATGTCAATATTCACTTTTTTGTACATGACTACTACCATGCTTGCATTATTGTCTTTATCCCTATTTGTGATTACCCCTGCTACTTATCAACCACTGTGCAATGAGCACATGCACATAGATGGCAAAAACAAGTAATAATTGGCTCACTCTCAACGTTTTTCGTTTTCAATGGAGCACCAAAAAAGTCGTTTTCAAGCTTAATTCATTTTACAATTGGGAACCAAAATCTATATCAAATTACAGTGTGCAATTCTCTCTCTCTCCTTCTCAGTGCATTTATTTTTTTTATTTAACGATGATGATGAGAATTTCCTTGTCAAAAGTTATTTGGCCTAGATTTTAATTGTCATTCAGTCAAACTCTATGATGCTTTTTATGAGGAGAGTGTGATTTTTATTGCAGCGCTTTTGATAATAATGATGATGGCATGTTATACAGGTGACTAAAATGCTTAGTACAGTAATAAGTACGTAGTAGTAGTAAGTAGGTGGACATATAAAATAGCATGTTTGTACACTACGTGTCGTGCTATAAAATAAAAATCCTGTAATCCTATTAAACGCATCGTAATCTAGCTAGTCACACGAGTCCAAAACCAAATACCTATTTTATTCTTGATGAGCTTTGTTGTATTTTTACTTCTTTCAATATTGCTTTTAGCATAGCAGAGTGAACATGAACATAGGAAAAAACAGAATAAAAAATGTTTATTTCGTACTTACATGTTCAACTTATAATTACAATTCATGAAATTCTAAATCATTAACTTTGGTAAATGAAATTGTAAGAAGGGATGAATTATTAAAAACGAAGGTTAAAAATCACTACCAGAGTGAGTAACAAAACCGTTCCTGGTGGAACAACGTGGAGAAGGATAATAATTGTGCGTTTTAATAAACCTCTTGCTGTCCTTTTACCCATCGTCATCAATTTTTTGCACATGTAAATGCAGTTTGTTGGGTTTTTATGAGCAAAAATATGTGATGCGTTAATTACTGTTATAATGCTCAAGGTGACTGACGAATGGTGCCGAGCGATTTCAATTTTTGCGACCCTTGTTACATCTCTTCTTCTTTGCAGTCGAGTCAAAAATGCATTAAATATGTATATGACAGGAGAGATGAGGTAAGTTAATGGCATAAAGCCGATAAACCCATTGATTGAAAAGATTATTAATTAAAGACTAGAGAAATAAAAAAAGAGGAGTTTTTATTTGGTTCCTGTTTGCAAGTGCAATTGCGTAAAACCCACGAATAAAATGCATGAATACATGCGCAAATATAAAAAATTCTTGGTGTTTTTAAAAATAATAACTGATATTATTATTATTCTGCATGTTTGACAATGTTTATTATTACTTACGTATGCAGCTATATACCAAGTATGAAGGGATTTTATTTCACTGATTTTCTGATGTTGATTAATGTAATAGAAAAGTTGCAAGTTCATAGAGTTAATTATTATTATTGAGTGAGAATGCTTGCTTATTTGCCTAGCCTGGGTGCTCTTCAGTATGCAGTAATAACAATGCGGTGGGTGATGATGAATGATATTGAAAGTTTTATTCCATTGTACTTATATTGTATAATGAGTAAGGTAAGATTACAATGACCTTTGTTGTTGTAACATGGTTTTTACTTCTCTTATTCATTATGATGTCTATTTTTACATTCTCAAGAAGGAAAAATAGGTGAATTGTTTTTTTCAGCGAATAATAACATTGTTTTCGTTTTTAAAAGGGAAGTAGAGTGACAATGATTTGAAACAGAGAGAGAGAGAGATTGTCTTGCGGTAATACGATTACTGTTTTTACTGCTTTTGCTATACTACTGATGCGTGAGGAAGTAAAACATTATGTTTTTCATGCTATACAGTATACTCATTAGTCAAGTATAGAGATATCACAGGTATATCAGAAGGAGAAACAAAGATAGTAAAATCATTTTGTTCACATGATTCACATGGCATTCATCACAGAAGCCTCTACGACGAAAGATAATTGCTAATTTTTATCAAAGTTTGTAATCAAGAGACAAGAAAGAAGAAAAATAAAATAATAATAATAAGAAACTCTAAATGAGAATGCCTTTGCCTTATTATTACTATATATGGGCTTGCGTGGTTTATACAGTACATGTATATAGGTAGGTATTTAGAGTCTCCTTCTTTTCCAATTTTCGTGATAAATCTGAGACAAGAATTTCCGTAGTCTTGTTTTCTTCATATAAATGAATTGTTTTCAATGTGGAAATGGTTCATTTGCGAATATTTGGCATGGCTATTATAATTTTGCAATTGTTTTGTTAACCTCCACACAGATTCGCAAGAACACAATGCAAAGCCATGCATGTAGTATTATATGTGTGCCTATTATTACTGCAGCCTACGCAGTAATCATGGCGTGCGGTACCAGCAGCCGACAATAGTCACTTTGTACAGAAGAACAACAACACGACACTGCGCTGCACTGACAAACATCAGCAGAAAACAGAGAAAACGTATTAAATCAGCAAAGTCTTTTGGCTGTTTCGTGATGCATGTGGAATTGAATTGAGATATTAAAACACATTTGCCATTATATTTTTGTGCGAGTGCACGTACGAAATCTGGGACAGGAGATCAAGCAAATTATTAGGAGTGGATGTAAATAATATTATTGTAATTCTTCAAACTTGTGTAACGTGTAAAACTGTAAAACAATAGACGTACATCTATCACTACTTATAAAAGATGAGAAAATGCGTAATATCATAATCTTTGAATCGTGAGGATTTCAATGTTCCCTCAAAAAAATAATCATTCATCATAATCATCATTTTTATCCCACTTTTAAAAAAGTTTGTGTTGTTTGTGGTGTTGGATCGATGGGTCACAGTCAATATAATGGCAAGTTATTTTTTTGCAATTTTGCATAGGTGAAAAATTCTCACAAGAAAAAAAAAGATGCACGTCTTGTCTGAGTTGGATTGTAAACCCCTGAGCTATCATCATAAACTTTGCATGCATAAAAAATATCTATCTAACAATCTAACCCAGCCAGACAGTTTTTTTAATACCAGTTCGGTTTCGTCGTTGCACTTTGATATTGTTTCAGCAGGTTTAAGCTCCTTTTCTTCCCACACCGCACAAACAAGCAAAATCCTGCAAAAGTTAGTGTGGTAAGGCATCATCATCATCATGCAATCGGTCGGTCGGTGTACTAGTGTTATTGCATCGTAGCTGTCGCTATTTCTACCGTTTTGTTACAATGCCTCACGACTCTCTGATTTACGGCAGTTTTTCGCCACAAAAACGCTACACAAACGCTTATTACTATAATTACTTTTTTACACATTACCTTAATGCTTGTTCTCTACATGAACAGTACAGTACACACACACCATCTAATACATTTGATGAGGTAATAATAAGCAATAACTAGAATGCGCAGTCGGTCTGTCTGTATTATCCCTCCTCTCCTTTTACTCCTTCTACACGACACAAAAACAGCTTTTTTGAGAGATTTCCTGCAGGATAAACATGAAAAGTCTGTACGATACTGTTATTCTTGCGAATTATGCAAAAGAAGCGAAAGTGCTAGGTATGCACATAAAATGCATTCAATGTGGTTATTATTATGCTCATTCTGTTCCCATAAAGGAGATCACTATCTACATGGCTCTTCTAACTGATTGAAGCAGATGAGATAGGAGAGTAGAACTGTGCCTCTGCTATCGAAAAAAAATGTATTATGTGAACATAATAATAATAGTAATAGTATAATATATTTACTATGCTTCGAAACAGCTATGTAATGGGTTTAAAAAGTGATTAAAATCAAAAACAAAAGGATGCTGAACAGTCCCCAATCACTTTTTTATTGCTCCTTTTGATTTTTCAAAAGATGTAATTATAATCTTTTTCATATCCGCCCGTTATATTTCTTTTTTGGGTTGAATGTAACACGAGACTACTACTATCCTCTTCTAATCTATTACGCTTAAAAACAAATTGCATAATAATAAAACTAGCAAAGGAGATTTTTTTTCACAACTTGATTACAAAAATGACTCTTTTGTTGTTTCGAGCCGTATTGCATGTATGTATGTGTGTCTGGTTAGAACTGGCTGGTAGATGCATCTGTATCCTATTAAAATTAAATTGCTTCTTTCCTCTGAGAAAATGGTCCGCTTCTTGTTATTTTTTTTTTCTTCTTATTATCCATGTTGACTGTGGGCCTAGTCAAAATGAGTGTCAGAATAGAGAACCAACCCAACCCACTACTGCCACAATTCTATGGTCATTCATAGGTAATTACAGTAAATCACAATTTGCAAAGATGAGCGTGTGTCTTCTACTAATCTACAGGTAAAAGTGTTAATGGAAAAATATGTAGCTTGCTTGTGAGTTTTTTTTCCTCTCTTTATGCCCTACGGAAATTCTTGTCCGTTGAGGTTATGCAAGCAGTAAAATCTATCTACATATTGCTTTGAGACAATAATTCCGTCTTAAATGTTGATTTGCCTATTAGAAAGGACAGTACTAGCTTCAAGTGACTTTGTAAAAAGATTGCGACTGTAAAAACTACGAAAATGATTGTTGCTTTTTACGTTTACGTGCAGGTGTTAAGCATAGCATATACACGCTCAAGTTCATGCTACAAGATTTACATAAGTGTGTGGAATGTGATTGGTTTTGCGATTATAATCATCACATAAATGAAAATTTAATAAAAATGAGTTTTGTTCACCAAGCTATTCATTCAAGGATTTGATCCTAAAAAATCAAAACTATATGAACATTGCAAGATATTGGTTTCGCTTTTCTTCTTATCACTAATAGCTCAATATGATATCATTGCTCCAGGTATATACATAAATTTGCACAGGATATAATTGCATAGCTTATAGTATGCATAATGTTTCAAGTTTAAAAACAATTGTCATATCCAACCCCTGTGGTGAGGCCATAATTGATTAAAAGTCATTATCAAAGTATTGTATCTTGCAAAAATTAATTTCAACAACTTCACCTGCATTATTTCTGTTCTGCCGACTACATATTGAATCAGTTTAATTGGTAATGGTGAGCTGTTATAAAATTTCAAGAGCACTTCTATGTCTGGCGTATCACTAGTATCATTGTCATCACGCTTCGTTAGTAGGTATCTGATTCTGAACACTGTCATTGACAATCAATATGATTTCTAATCATTGATTAGTATCTTCGGTAAGCATAAAAGGACAACGTTTATGTGCAGTTCACAACCTAAATTCTCCTGCATTTTTATGAAGATAAAACTACACGTGACATTTTTCAATTGCACAATCCTTTGGGATTTGTTTTTCCCTTTGGCAGAAATGCAATTCTTATAATCAAATCTCCCAATTTAAACAAATAATATTTCTCCGGGCTACACCAAATAATAAATACAGTTTCTTGCCATGACATATGGGCAACTTTTTTATTACACTCGTAAGCAAAATATTTTGTGAAAATGGTGAAGGTAAGCCTTATTATAAACGCAAAAGTGACTGGGAAGCATTCAAGTCATTCTTATGAGTGTTATACGAATGGTGTCTTTACTCACGTTCATCATACTGCACACAGACAAACTACGTTGGTCATCATCATCATCATTGTTATTATTATCTTCAAAGCAAAGACTTCTTTTTTATGATCGCCAGAGGCACTCTCTTTGTCAGTGCACTCACACTCTCCACACACACACTCATACTTATACTTTCATTCTAATAATGCTTTGTTTGACACTAGCATAAAGCATACACAGTCGAGTCTTGGTTTCTGTAAGTTGCGAGCTCAACTCTGCAACGGCATTGCCAACTACTTGCGAACAAGAAGATAATAAAAGTTTTTTTTTATCTCTTTCCTTGCAAGTCACAATACAATTATTATTTTTCGCTTTCAATGAAAAAAAAACTTATGTTGCAGTGCAGAATGCACTTTGAGTGAGAGGGGATGTCAGAAACAAGCAGAGAGATAATGGTGATGATGATGATGGTGAGAGCAAGCAGTATTGTTAAACTTGTGTAATATTTTTTAAACTTCATGTTCAAATGCAAACATTTGGTTTTATGATCACATACGTGCTTTTGAAAGAGAACAAGAACACTTAGTAAATGTTTTCCTGAGTGATGATGTCGTTATTTTCCACGAGTAGAAATAAAACTGGGAAGTATAATTACTTTTTTTGTCGTGAATTAAAGTAAAAATTAATTTTAATTGTTGCACTGAATAGTACAGCGACAGCTCATAAATGATACTTTTCGAATCATACGGAGATACCTTATTTACTGTGCATGCTAAGGTATATACTATTCTTTGAATACGAATATGTAGCCGATATTTAAAAAAATGCTTTAAATTATTACGGAAGTGCCCGTTGTTTGTACAAGCGACATAAATGTACATGTAACCAAACTTGACAGAGAAAAACCGCGGAATGCATTGCCAGCAGGCAAAAAAGCTATAAAGACTTTCTGTTACTAGTGACGGCATCATTGGATTGAATTCAGTCGGTGTTTTTAACCCGTTATCTGTGTATTTTGTAGTTTGTGAAACCGTCATCCTGGTTGATTTTTGATCATGCCAAAAAAACCTCCTGCACGCAGTTCAATGCAACAATCTATTTGAAACTTTAGTATCTCATGTTCATTGCTACTTGCTACACCAAACTTACTATCACGATATGTTCATTGTAAGGTACTAGAATACAGTAACAACAACTTCATATACAGCTATCCTATTTACTCAGCTTCTCTCTAAAAATTAAAGACTAAAAAAGTTTCAATTGAGTAAAAGGACTATGAGAGGATGATACTTCATTTAATACGGATGGTTGTGTATTTTATGTACAATCCATATATAGGTATGTACATATTTTTTTAGAGATTTCCTAGCACATAGAAAATTTTCCTGTCTATGCAAATAATTTCATTTCTCCTCTATTCTTTTCTCCAACGCACTTTACTACAAACTTTCAAGTCGCAATATCCGGAATCCTGGCTTGCCTACCACAACAAGAAAAATCCAACAATCTGATGATGGAATTCACTCTCATGTACACAGCGCAACAATATACACATGTGCGACTAATGTTTTTTTTTACTTTGGTACAAAAATAGGTACATATACAATATTTAACTTACTGACACTAGCATCATCATACTCGTTTCAGTTTTTTGAGTAGCTAAATTTACGGTTACGTAATAATGCTAATATGTGTTTTGTCTGTATTTACTTAACTTGGGTAGATGCTTACCTAAATGTATAGGTATGTAAATATGTATATATATATTCATGGGTATATTTATAACTACATAGGTTTATTATTGGAAAAGATACCGCATAATATTTGTTGTGATACCGCCACCATTTATTATATTATTCCCACATGTCTTCTCAAAACAACTCACTCTACTTTTTCCTCTTTCTCTCACACAGATTCATTTTCAACAAGAGAGAAATTCATTTATGCATAAATAAATATTGCTTTCAGTGTGTTCCTGTTTCCTTCCTGCTGCTGCTGCTGCAACAGCAGCAGTTTGTAATAATAATGTATTACTTTCTATTTTCACACAGGGAGTCGTGGAGTAAAATTGTTGTGAGAGAAACATCATGGATGAATGGAAGCTTTCACGTTTCTATCATCTATCTCTACAAACCTGTGCTAATACGGTGGTTGTGGTTTTTATTCGGTTATGCTCCCGCTGCGAGTACAGTGACGTTGGTGGTTGTTTTTGTTTCTTGTTTCCTGCGTGCTTTCATTTTATTTTGATCACCACCGTCATGCTAAAGATGATATCATGATGGTAGTAAAATAAATAGACAGATGATGTATTCAACTTGTTTTGCCTGTTTCTGTATGTATTGTTCAATGCAGCTGATATGATTGCGTTTGCTGTTCAATGTCTCTCAGGAGTCTCGACGAGATTGTAAAACCACATTTCTCACAGCATACATATCACGTAAAATATAATATAGGCATGATATGTCGAAGAGAAAAATATTAGATACATACATACATGTAGCTCCATTCCTCGATAATGCAATAAAGAGTCGCTCGATACTCAATCATAACATTAGAATATTAGTTTGGTCTTTAAATACCTGTTACAGCATGTAAATTTGTGTCTAAAATAGACCATTACGCTCGCGTCTACTAAGAATGTTTCTTCTACCGCTTTGAGGAGAATCAAATTGTTGAACAATTACTTTACAAGCATCATTTGTGCCTCAGTATATCCTATTAGTAAAACAGGAGCAATTTCGCAAACCGCGAAAAAGTGATTACCAAAAGTTATAACTACGACTGGAAAATAATATGTAGTTTATTTAAGTATGTACACGTACATGGATATTATGCTTGCTTACAATACATACGCTAACTTTAATGGAAGCCGATTGCCAACTCTCAATATAATTTGTTCCAATCCGCTTTTTGCTCTGATACGCATGCACTATTCCGGAGAAGCGTATAAGACGAGGCATCCACAAATAGTGTAATATGATAATGGGTACTACTACACTATTTGTCATTCTAAAATAATGCCTCGTTCTGTCGACTTTCAGCTCTTGTGAACTCTCCAGTGTCACACAATCAGAAACCATATGTGTTTTTTTTACTATGGATGTCTATCCTGTCCTAGTCTTCCACTTGCGTTTTCTATGTTCCAAGTTTTAGCTTGTCTATAATATATTTTCTGCTGCGCTAAACTTTTATCGTGATAGATATACAAAGTTTCATCTTGACTAAAAAAGGAATAAAAAAAATGCTTTGTCAAATGAAAAACCATCCATTTAAAATACGTCTATATTATATGTGTATTTTGCGAATGTTGAACAAAGTACTTAACATCCGACAAAACCGACAGGGGAACAGGAGACGGCAAATCATACGATAGCCAACCGCTTGCATTCCATTTTTGTTCTATTACAATATAAATGTTATTCCTCGTAAATACCCATTTAGTATAAGGTACCATAAGGAGGACCACATAATATGTATGTACACTGCTACGTGCCTTTTTAGTACGGTTATTTTTTTATATAGGTAATAATATATGCAGTACATATCAGATTTTACCCTGCAGAAGACACATTGTAATAGTATAAATGCATCAACATAACTTTTGCATGCCTTCACGTCTCCCCGGGCTCAAACATGATAATGATTATGACGAATATGAAATGTTCCTGACTATATACTATTTTGTAGATTCATCTTTATCTTTTTCAAAATATTATAGTGATATCTTTTTTCGTCTTCTTGTCTAGTTTTTCGGTTTGCTCGTTTGTATTTTCCAGCAGCGAGACTGGTACAAGCAGGCTCTTGTAGTAGTGGTGGTGGTTGGTTTTGCTATGTAGTAAGAAAATGAATTGTGTGTACTGCAAGTCTTTTGAGCTGCCTGGAAGCAACTGGCTAGTAGTAGTGGGTTCTCTAAAAAACTTTTCATCTATTCATACCCACACGTACATCTGTGCTACCTAAGCAGCACCACTACATGGTCTTTCTTTTACATCTTTTTCTTGTGGTCCTTGGAGAAGCATTATAGCAAAATACTCTCTCTCTCTCTCTCTCTCTCTTTATTTAACTTGATTCTTCTTATTCTTCTTCCTGCTCTGTTGCTCCGCTTCTGGTTCAATTCCCAAGTAGTGCTAAAGGGTAACATTAAAAAAAAGGAAAAAGCAGCAGGACCTATTGCTACATCACTACTACTACAACTCAACTACTAGCTACTTTTTTTGCTACTAACTAACAAGCAAACGAGAAAAGAAAGAAGCTTATTATTTGCTCTCTCTCAGAAAGTAGAGAATACAATGAGCAAACTCTTCTTGTTTTTTCTTTCTTCTCCTCATGTCTACTCATTCTCGACAGATTGTTCTTCTTCCCAGAATATTTTTTGTACTTCTCTTCAAGTTATCTTCCATATTTAAAAACCTAATAACATTGTCTTGTGCCTCCTGAGTAATTTAAGATGTTACATAGGCCATGTTAGACATTCATAGAGACAAAGGAATTAAACATGTGCGTCGTTATAAAGCTTTGCATTATGTGTGTAAAAAAAACTTTGCAACTTTTTCCACTACATTTTTAAAGGTTACGCGAGAGAATTTAGGGAGACAGGCAGAAGGCCTTAATATTCTTGGCCCCTTTGCAACATTTCTTGAAAACCACTACCACACGACTATACACACCAGTCACAACTAGCGTAGCAGCGTACCAGACTATCATCACTACCAACAACATCATCCGAGTTTTGTGGTTATTATACCGCAAAGTTTCGCTGGGATTGTCTGTGTGATACAAACATATTTCTTGACTACATATCTTTTCACGTTTTCATTCTTCTCGCTTCTCTCTCTCTCTCTCTGAATGAAAAACTTTGTTCTCGTCTCGCTTCCAGTTAAAAGTTTGGTTTTTTGGGTACTTATCTATCTTTGCCCATTATTAAGAGTGTGAGCACACCAATATATATTCCCCGTGGTATTTTCTTCCAAGTTTAAAATCATGTGGAATTACCAGGGATTATAATAGTGAACTCTCTTGTTAACAATATTCCACCACCACAACATCATCATTGTACTACTACCACCGCCACCACCAGTGAGAAGATATGCAAATAAGTTTCGCTGATGCCTTTTCTTTTGTCTGTATGCCAACAGCAGCAGAAGCAGCAGCAACACTAACTAACCAACATGATTATGTTCATCTAGGGACACACGACTCACAGTCAGAGAAGACCATGGTACCATCATGGTGATGGCGATACTGATGCTGATGATGATACAGCCATCACATCATTTTCCAACTTGTATCTTAACTCACTTGATCTTTCGATCTGCCCATTTTAATCCCTGCAGTTGGTGTTTCGTTTTGGGTGTTTCATGAGTTTAAAAAAATACTTTAATATTGTTTCACATGGCCATTTTATTCCGAAAAAAACATAAAAGTTTGCTGAAATTTATAAAATAAATAATAATGTCGCAATGATGATCATGCTGGCTTATGTGAATGAATATTTAAAAACTGTGATGCCACCATAAGTAAAAAGGAGACTTCCTTCTGAGACTGTTTGTTTTGTCTTCTGCAATATTATCGTGATGTTGCAGGCAGAGAGAGACGCAAGATGAAAACTTTGCTTCTTGGCTCTTCTCGTATTAGTATTTTTTTATTATGCATATGATATTGTTTTTCACCATAAAAAGTTTGTAGCGCGCACACATTTTTTTTAATAGAAAAATCAGACATTTACATTACAATATCCATTCTCAAGTTAATGATGTGTCCCTCCCACCCTCGCGCTTCTTTTACTTGGCTGTAAAAAAAAAGATTCGGGTCGTTACACAAAATATCTATGTATCTTTTGCGCCACATCGTCATCAGGATTTCTTCAAGTATTTCACTTGGGATATTTTTATGCGGTCATAATTTGATGTGATGATAGTTACGTACGCACATAGTAAAGTACTTGCAAAGTTACAAAATTACATGCAACTGCATGATTCCAAGATTGGACGGAAACAAGTCGAAAACATGGTAGTGTAAAAACAAAACATAATAATATATTTCCAGTTTATCATTATTACAAATTTTATGTACATGCTCACATTTCATCCATTTGATGGGAAAGCGTCTGAGGGAGAGATATATAATAAGATTGTCATGTCTCAGTGCTTATAACTGGATAACAAGATAAGAGTCATATCAAAACTCATCATCGTCATTATCATCGTCCTAAATGAAAAGGAAGTGGAGAAAGATCACCGCTTCCCCATTCCATTTTACTGTGAAATACACGCCATGTAGTTATCTCTTCTGACGAGGAAAAAACACTCATCGTTAAAATAATAGCATTGTGCAAAACTATCAACGTACCAAAAAAAAGTATAGTGGTAGCAGTTCTAGAAAAAAATTACTTTTTCTTTCATTCTTTCCAAAAAAGATGATGGGACAGTTTAGTTACTTTGGGTAAAGGAAAGTATACC
>JAHZMZ010004956.1:0-15127 GCA_027743805.1 Lepidocyrtoides sp. E14
ATTTTAACTTGCCTTAAACTACATGCTGACTAACGTTAGTCAGCATGTAGTTTAAGGCAAGTTAAAAATTGTAAAGGGGGACCCTTATTATCAATATCTCAAATTAAAAAAATATTTATTTTTGAGCATTTTGGGTTGGGTTCGGTCATGTTAGGATAGGTTCGGTTATTTTAGGTTAGTTTCGGTTATTTAAGGTTAGGTTCGGTTATTTTAGGTTAGGCTCGGTTAGCTATCTACGATTTAATGCGTTAATCTTTAAGGTTTTTTTGAGATATTGATGATAAGGGTCCTCCTTTACAATTTTTAACTTGCCTTAAACTACATGCTGACTAACGTTTGTCAGCATGTAGTTTAAGGCAAGTTAAAATACCAAAGGGGGACCCTTATCATCACTTGCCTTAAACTATATGCTAACCCCGTCACGTTGCTACATTAATACATTTTTAGTATTTTTACCTGATGCTTTATATCGACCTACCTTAATGAAACGTATTCTCCAAAAGTAATGTTACTGTCGCTAGTGCACTGAGAAAGTATCTGCTTTGCTTTAAATTCTTCGTATGAATTTGCTTTGCAGGATTGGATTACCGGATTTACAATCGATTCAGCCCAATACCTCCCTACAATCCCATGACTGCAGCCACCTTTATAAACAATACAGATAGAGTATTCCAAAGCAGTTAAAAAAGCTATACCTTGTAGTGTGCTCAACAGTATCTTACAAGTACTTATAGTAACCTGTTAGTCGCTCAACTAAATCCCAAATTGGTCCATTTTGGAGACAGGATTTTTGGTGTTGTCCTCCTATTTTTGTAATGAAGAAATTCCGAATGTAGGTACGTATACATATTTATGCTACTAAGTTTCAATGTTTCGTGGCGTGAATAGTTGCGTACCGTCAGGGTAATAATCGACAGATCCAAAATCCCCTTTTAATCCTATTTGACCATCGTTAGTATGAACAACGTCCACAAAACGGGCGTCGGAAGGATCTAGCTGATTTCTTAGTCTGATTTCGTTTTTGTAAATAAGGAAAATGTTCATAACGTCAAGACCTAAAAATAACCAACATTTATAGTATTTGAATTTTCATGCACACTTGACTCAAGCAATTTAATACAATGTGCGTATTGATTAATGATGGTTGACGGAGACTTTTATTGGTTTGTCAGCATTTAGCAGTGATGAATGACAAAAATAGCCATCAACATTCAACCTGTGATTCTTCCAATCTGCTGTTGAAAATTTGATAGTTCCTTAACTTTCCTCCCTGTCACACCTACCTGCAACATTAAGGGATTTTAACTACTAACACGTACATAATCTACATAAACTTACAGTCTTTGCAACATCATTGTCACAGTAGTTTACGTACCACTGGACCCCCGAGACTATGGCCAATTAGGTGAACTTGATCTGCTCCCGTAACAATTCCGTTTTCTTGTAAAGCCAGAATGAATCTTGCAGTTTTGTTACCGACAATATCAATGACGTACTCAACTCTTTCTGTAAGAGTTGGGTTTGAGTTCCCAGGAATACCTGGATAAGGGACTCGACCAACTTGTTGATAATCGAGACAAAATACGTTGTAGTCCTCCTTTCCTAAAGCCTTCATGTAGAGATAAGCTGGAGGAATTTTATCAAAATGAAGCTTTTGTTTGCCGTTGCCTGTGCATGACAATTGCGAAGTTGTAATTCTACAACTTCTACAATAACATACATACCTTGAATACTTGGAAAAGGAAAGCTGTCACCCGAACAATTACCATTGGCTCCATGGACCATGATTTTTGCCTTTTTACTTTTATTCAACACTGCAGAAAAGGATGATGAGTTGGATAGGTGAATCTCGACTCGCTCTGAAGCGTTCCTAAAAAAATTTTATGAATAAATACAGAAAATGAAAAAATTGTTCAGTATGTTATGACTCATGATTCATGAACTCAGGCAACGAAATAAACTGACATTACTGCATATTTGGGTAGTAAAAGAATCTTATTTCATCTTCGTCACTGGTACTTTGTGGAAACGCTGTTGTACAGAAAAAAAGAACCAGACTTAACGTAGTAATGCCAAACATTTTTTCTTTCTGACAAATGATTTGATTTGGCGTTTGAATAGTTTTGTTTTTCTATTAAAATAGAACAAAAATGCTTTATGGAAAAACTTAAATTTGGCCTGGTTCAGTAGATAAAACTGACTGACTGAACCATTGGTTTTATACACTGTCATTTTGATGACCTTATCCTGACTGTCGCTTATAAATCAATTTTCATGCTATCAGAAAAACATGCTAAAAATAAAAAAATAGACTCTTTTGATTAGCCTCTGTAAAATTGCATTACTAAAACCGCATGACACTAGATCATTAATGGCAGGTCAATGATCTGATTTAATTAATAATGGGCATATTTCGTAGTTTGCGGTTGCCAAACATGGTAATAGTACTGCTCCGCAGTTCTGGAAACTTTTCCAGAAGAATGGCTGGTCCGACATACAATTAAATTCAAAATAAATAAAATTATAGCTTATACCCAATTTGCTTCAATGATAAAATGTATGATGTATCCAAAGAGGAGTAAAGCCACAAAAAACGTTTTGCTATAGACTAACAAATCGTGAGTCACACTTAAAGAAATGTTCGGTCTGGATTCCAGAATCTTTAATGAATTTATTCGACTTGCCTGCATATTTTACTCATTTGTGTAAATGTGCTGGGATATAAATTATAAAATAATAGTGATATTTTTAGAAGTTGCACGAGTATAAAATACAAAACTCCTTCTCCTTCTCTTTACAACAATAGTAAACAACATACAAAACACAACATAATCATCTTATTGGGGCAGTATCGGTAAATGATCAGTTATTCCGAGCACTGAGCAGATTTTTAACCTTGCTCAACAGCTTGTTTACGGTTTTATCAACGGATACTCCAGGTAGTACTTGCCACGGGCACTAAAATCCATTTGAAATAAATTTTTCAGCATTTCCATAAAATATTGAACGTCAAATTAATTATTATTTTTCTCTAATCAAGTGGTCAGAGTATGCATGCATGTGTAACTCACGCTGTAGAAACGTATTCACCAAATGTAGCGCTATTTTCAGACGAGCAACCGTTAAATTTCTTTGATTGAAAACTTTCCCAGGACTCGTCTTTGCAAGCTGAGATATTAGGTGAGTCAATGGAGTTCTCCCAGTATTTCCCGACAATAACATGGCTACAACCTCCTGAAACCCGTTATATATTAAACATTACAATTACCAAAATCAACATCAATATCTGGCTAAAATATGATTGTTGGTAACATTAACTTTGACACGGCATTGCACACTTTGTGTATTAACGTGTACCTAATATTAACTCGGTAACGTTTGATACTGGTCCCTTCGTAAGACATGATCGTTGATGAAGTCCACCTACTGACATAAAAGACAAAAATATACAACATCCAGTTTTGTTGAGCATTTTTCATAAAATGAACAAAATGATTCAAAGTAATAATTAAACAATGGGTAATTAACATCAGGATAAAAATCACAGTGTCCAAAATTTCCTCTTAGACCAATAGAACTACTCGTATGGACGATATCAACAAATTTGGCATCTGATAGGTCAAGTTGGTTTCGTAAATTAATCTCATTGCTGTACACAAGGAATATATTGGCAACGTCCAATCCTAAAAACAATGACATTATTGCTCATTTTTGCCGTGTTTCTAAAAAATAATACATGTCGATACAATGGCAATAGTAGTAATTGCTATATTTTGGTTGTGTATATTATAGTAAATGCCATTATAGTTGGCGTTCATTTGCCTGTAATTCTGCCAACGCTTTTTCTAGTTTGCTCCTGTATTTTTCGTCCAATGTAACCAGAAACTTGTCCACCTAAACTATGACCAATGATGTGTACTTCGTCAAGACTAGAAACATAACCGTTTGCTTCTAGCGCCAAGATTAGTTTGGCCGCTTTTTCTGAAACGATATTACAAATGTACTCATAACGGTTACGAACTGATGGGATAGCACCACCAGGTACAAGCCCAAGTTGCGCCAAAGGACCGTAATCTAAACACATCACGTTATAGTCTTCTCTGCCACTTGCCTTTGCTCTTAAGTATGCTAAAATATTTAAATACACACGTAGTATGTATTAACGTTTGTAAGCATTCAAGTGGGTACTTTTAATTTTACAAGTAGTTTATTTTGAAGTTGAGGTAAACCTTCAATTGATCGATAAGGCACATCATCTTTAAGGCAATGGCCACCAGCTCCATGTACAATAATTTTTGCCCTTTTGTTCCTGCTCAACTTCGCATTGTGCAACGAGACTGCAAGATCATACCGCTCGGAAGCATTGCTGAAATATTGAATGCATGATTTTCAATTTTCAAACAACCCATTTTGTTAAATTTTGTGATGATATTTGTGCATTAGGCATTTTCATAAAACCAGGAACATTTGTTTCTGCATACTTGGAATTAGGGTAATGGTACAGACGAATCTTCTCGCTGTCAGTCTGGTGGCCTAAAAAATAATCGATATTAGTTCTAGGTGCATTGTTTAATAAGGGTCTTCTGAAACTTGGAGTAATCTAATACTTACCTTGCCTCTGAGCATTGCTTCGAAGAAGAAGACAAATTATTAGGATAAAGCATGAAAATGTTAATATAGTTGCGTTGAACATTATAACGTGAAAGCTTTTGCGATTGACGACGATTAAAAAATGAAATTTGTGCAATCACAACACAACACAAATGTAGGTCGGTATGTATATGCCTGGATGAAAGGATAAAAATAACGTAGCAGTTGTAGTTTGACAGAAGTTTGCGTTGTTTTCTGTAAACCTTTGCATTCATAGCATTGGAAATTTATGCTAAGGAATTTCCAGCTCTCATAGTTAAATAATTTGGTAATCGAATATGGAAAATAGGTAAATATTTTTAAGCAATCTACGGTAAAACACTATAATAGAAAACTTCACGGCCCACAATGTGAGTATGTAAAGAACAAAACAATGAGCTATAAACGACGCATTAGTAATAAATGAATCCCACAATTCAGATCAAAATCCGATACCACTATTCACGCCACGCCAGGAAAAATCATTAATTTTAACTCGCAGATATTTGCTCTCCCTTCTGTAGGAATTCCAGAAAAAGGCGCAATGAGCTTGAAGTTGTTTTTCCATTGCCAATTTATAATTAATGTGGTCCTAGGAAAGCTAATTTACTCCACATTCCACTTTTAAACCATGTAGAGGCATTCTGTGAATGCTGTTGTTCATGAATTTTAGACGATCCATCATAAATCAAAACAATAACAAAGCAACTATCAAAGGATATCTTATGTCTCAAATTGAGACTCTCAGTTTGATTTAAATGTTTTTGATGGTGTTTCGACCTGTTCTTCTTTCAAGCTATTTTGATGGTATGTATGTAAAATAATTATTTTATTTTACTCAGGCTCAGTCTGATAATTATTCAGTAGCGCAGGTATGTCTGCGAGCATGCATGATGTATTTACCAAAAAAAATTGGATTTCCCGAATGGCTTGTTTATGGAACGCCATAAACGTGTGGAATGGAAAGTACATGTAGTTTTGATAATAAATTGTAGTAGAAATATAGCGAAACACGCACATTGAAAATGTAGTTTTCTACAATTTTACTTATTATTAGTGGCCAAAGTAAACATGAACGGGTAAAATTCAGAAATTTCCAATTTACACATACCCAGTAACATTTAAAAAATAATGTGGGGAGGAGGAACAAGAACGTAATTCAACTCCTTTAGTATTACTTTGTGCTAACTTGTGATGAATCATCAATGCAGCATCAAAAGTTACATCAGTACTATATTTACAATTACTGCTCATTTTTGTTTGAGTATTATCGGCTTTATCTTTTCACGCATTGTCTAAAATTGCGTTACACAACTTGAATCCACAACCACGTTTAATTCATCATCATCAGACTAAATACTTACACAGGTGTATTATATATTATGGAGTTGAGAAACGCAACGTAAAAATTCCCACGAATAAGGAAATGGTTTCCCAAATACTTGGGACAAAGACGTAGCTATAAATATTTACATTGGTCATGGATAGTTCATGTCATAAACTTATTATCTTGCGAGGCAAAAGATTTGAGTGTAGAAGTAACATGTTTAAATTTCAAAAGCGATTAAAATCTACAAACAACGTTTGATGATTGTTGAAGAAACAAAATAATTTTATCGAGTAATTCAAGAAGCATAAATTATTTTTGAACTTTCCATTCGAGTTTGCATTCATCATATTAAAGTTACAGCTCTGTCTGCAACTTCATTCATTCACTGAACTGCGTAGGTCAGACAACTTTTAACTGTTCAAAAAGTCCTTCAAAAACATTTTGTATCTGCTAATTACTAATTAGTTTAGGAAAACCACTGACGCCAATATGCTGTAGTAAATGACAGTAAAACCCTAAGTTGTAATAGTTTATTTTGGTTGGACAAATGAGGGTTTCAAGTTTCAGCACAAGCCCAGACTAATGACAGTGCTATTAATTGATTTAATGACAGAATTAAAATTTACTCAGGAAAGGTCAGGTTACTTTTCAAGTTTATGCTTCATGATGAAACTTTCATCAGCACACACTCTGATTATGCCGGTGTAATCATACATAGATGGAATGTTTTTATATGCGATTGTGCGGCCATGAGCTGTTAAACTCTTAATTATGAAACGTTACATTCTTCTCGTGGAGCCACAACAATATTTATTTCAATGTACAAAACACGGCTCCTCTAACTTCTAACCATTCCTGCTTTTAGAATTTCACCACGTCAATGCATGTTTGAAGTATGATGTTTAAATATTCAAACAACAGCAGTGTTGGTTTGGGCCTCTCTTTCATGTGTTATGTGTCTATTTGCACGGGAAATAGGTAGTTATTAAAGGACATGAAAATTCATGAGCCAATGTGAGCTCTCCAGAATGCTACGTATTTCCAATCCCCAAATTTTTGTCATCTACCTATTCCACTATCCAACTGTGCACATTTACAAAAAAACCAGTTGTTTATGTAAGGGACAATTAAACAATCATTTTCTTCCATTGTAAAATACTAAAGAATTTAATGATACTTACTTCATTCTGACATTTACTACTATCATTTATATTTCTCATCACCATTGCATGTGCAAAGGCTACCCGCATTGTTGACATAGACTCTGCAATCATACTTAGTGCGCAGCAATTGTTCTCGAATCTCAATATTCTGAATACATTATCTAGTCGGATTGTGAGTGTAAAACATAGGCCCACCGTTGATTTCATTTAACTTTCATTGCATTCCTTTTTTACTATTGTCAACGCCAATGCATGTCATTTGGGCCACTTCACCTTTACTGCAATTGCTGTCGTATCATACATTAATATGTGAGTTGAGTAGACGATATGAGCAAACCAAACTTTATTTTTCAAACATCCAGCACAAATGGAACAGCTCAGTATATAATCGTTTCATAAATGATGCAACCTCAAAAAATTGCATTCGATCATCAAAAAGAACCGTTACTCATGTTTTTGCAGCTTTCTACATAGTAATTTATAGATTAAGGCTGCGAGTGTTTGCTTTTGCTTCTACCTCTTATCTACTTTATAGGCTTCTTTAACCATCGAAAGGTGACGTTTGACTTTCGAAATGATTTATTTGGGACAATAATTCTGTAAAGATGTTCTCGTGTGAAGTGATCATTCGACTAATTGGCAAGAAGCTCTTCTGACTTACTCAAAAGTGAAACTGTTTATTAAAAGCATATGAATATTGGCTCTTATTTGCATGTATAAGAGGAGGGCAGAATGCTTCCGAATAAAACTTTGAAAACTTTGAAAAAAGTATATGGGGCATTATCCTGCTGTGGCTGTCTCCCTTACAAAACAACCAAGTCTGAAAGCTCGGAAACGACATTGAAAAACATATTGCCAACCGAACTACAATATGTGCATGCTAAAGTTGCATTTTTAACCCTTATTTCTCATACCGTTTTTATCTTAATCAGACTTTTTCAAGTGTACAAGGTACCAAATCAAAAGTTTTTCCTCAAATTCTTTCATTTTGCATGGTCAGCAGCATTTATAATGGCTTGCTGGCTACACATTACTCTATTTATAAGTCGATTTGAAGTGTTAACTTTTTGCAATGGACTTTTTCAATTTTATGGATCGTTCTTTGCAATGCCTGGAGCACGGATGTCCGGTTTGACCATATTTAATAAAAACGTTCTTCTATTTTAAAAACTGAAGCTGTTTTATCTCATTTTATTTTATTTTATTTTTTTTTTGCAGCCAAATGTCGCCGTAAGGATCAAAATAAGCCATGTACAATTGATATGCTCTTAGCCGCCTTCATTGCCGGGGCCATAATGAATGTTTTAATGACGATTCAAATATTCCTTATGAATAAGCAAAGTTATCAATTTTTGTACTCCACCTTACCAGCTTGTTGGGTAGAAAAATTTCCTGCTGTTATCGTTTTCTGTGTTCTTTATGAAATGGCAATACTCTGCATTATCTGGACCCTTCTGATGTTCTTCATAGTAATTCATCTCGTTCATTTGCTAGGCACTGGAGAGTATTTGGCCATGCTTAGGTATAAGAATCAGTTCAATAATGATTATGATTATACATATATTATTATTATGCATCAACGTAAGTAATGAAATTTACTTGTTTGGAATGATTGAGTGTAATTTATCATCCTCTATGCTGACCAAATTTTCCAGACAATTATGCAACCTCTTGTTCATGCTAATTGCACCATTGTTTCCTTTCCTTTCGTACAGAAAGAACACTCGAGGAGGGATTTTGAAATTGTATGAACTGCGTCATCAGTATCGATCTATACAGGTTCTACACAACCAGTACAACTTTTTTATTGCCAAATTCATGCCACTAGAACTGTTTGTTGTGATATCATTGACATTTGCTGGAAATATTGGGACAATACGGATGGCGCATTCAGAGGATCGCATTAGTATTCCAGAAATGGCTGTTCTTCCATTGGTTTCTGTGCTGACGATAGCATTCCAAATAATCTTTTACCAGAGAGCTGGAAACCTTCATCATTTGTCCTCATTCTACGAGAAGAGTTCAAAGAAAGGTTTGTTCCAGGATAAGACAGCTAAAATGTACTTGAGATCGTTTCCACCTCTGTGCGTCAAAGTTGGAACCCTTTTAGACATACGGAAATTTACAGTTGTTAGATTCATTGGTGGTGTGATTGTAGGGACAGCAAGACTGTCGATATTGTTTTTTCGATAAACCGAAAGTAAATAAATATTCAGACTGGGGCCAATTAGAACAATATGCTTCGTTTTATTGAATCATCATCATGATTGCTAAATATCATATTATTGCAATTCAAATGTTACATGTATGTTTTTTCATTTTGGAATATCTCAGAACAGAGAATTTTACATACAAACATCCACATAAACAGGTTTAACTCATCGTGTAGCAGCAGCGTGATACACTTGTATTTTCGCTACCAGCAAAACGTCTTAAATCAGACAGCCAGGGGTGAGTGAAACTGTCAACGTAGTTTCATGAAAATCATTTAAATCGCAAATGTCATACTTACGGTCTGGTCGTAGCTGATTGGCCACAACAAAATTCATTATGCATCATGCATCTTCTTACCTTTTCGTGCATAAAAAAGTTTTCAACTTAAAACTTGATAAAAAATTGTGTTGTCATTACCTGTAAATATAGAGATTCATTTAATTTACTAAAATCACAAAAAGGTGGTAGCAAAATGTGGTGGATGTTTGTTTTGTTCATGATCTAATTTGGTGCAAACAATTTAACTATAGTCGACTCACAATATTTTTTTCGGTAGAAATAACTATAAAAAGCTGTACAGGAATATTTTTGCAGTTGACAATGATTATTATTACTGGATAATTTCCTCTAAACCTAGAAATCGAACATTTATCATGTCCAGCATGACCATATAGGTGCATGGCACGGTGTATTTTGCACTGCAACAAGAAACTTATAGCTTCAGGTAAGTATAAATATTTAAGACGGAGAAATGATGGTGGAAAATTGATTTCCTCCCGTGAGGATCAACTTACTAAACACTTCCACTTTAGTTTCTAACACAAAAACTGTGTAAGTACACTCTTTCTGGACTCTGGACATTAATAGATAAATGGTGTATATATTATCAGAACCTAACATATTATATAGGTATTCACGCATTTGTACGATATTGTTACATAAATCTTTAAAAAACAATTGATATAACATTTAAAACAGGTAAGATACGCATAAAAATGCACAATAAATTATATACATTCATCAAGTCATTTTATAACATTCACTTGTTTCACAGAAAGCATGTACTCAGTATATATTGTATTCAACTTTTTTACATTTACTCTGTATTACGTGCGTACTTTTTATTACTTTTTTTGTCATTAGAGCGCAGCTTTTAGCAGAGTTTCATCATAAAATTAAAAAGCGGAATATCTCTGGTTTATCTTGGATTACTATGTAGGTCTAGAATCACTACTTGTCTTCTCTTCATTAACAGGTACACTTAAGGATACTTGTTTTTGTAAATTTTTATTCGGTGGGACTTTTTTTGAGTCAGTAGGTGATACATTCTGTTTCCCGTCTCCATTTACTGGTTGCAGCGGAGGAGTTTCTGACTCTGTGGTTTTCTCTTCAGAAGCTGCCTCTTCTGCTTCTCTAGCCTCCTTTAATGCCTTTTGCTCGGCAGCAAGACCCCCCCACCGTTCTAGGTTCTGCTGTACCCCATCCAGTAGCGGTTTTGATTCTGGTATAAGTCTTTCCAGGAGATTGTAACATGGGATGCAAATACCACTCAAAAATCCAACCTAAAAACATCAATATCACTTGAGAACCTACTTTACAAAAACGAGCAGAGCTGCGGTGGGTGGTTGCTTATTTTTTTTCTCTACTATGTACAACTTTTTCTGCACACCCATTCTATGTATGTAACGTAACAGCGTGATATTATTATGTATTTATATGGTATCAAATTCGGAAATATTCACTCTGAAATTATGAAAAAAATACTCTGTTCTAAAATTCATGAACAGTCGTGTCCACTAGTCTACTTCTTCGCAGAATATTATATTGATTTTGGAAATCAAAAATAAGCGGAGCATAAATACTGCTGCTGCTGGCTGGAAATGCAGAGAATGCACAGCAAAAACAAAATGTACGTGAAAGCTCTCTGTATTGTACTGAATTTACACTTAGCCAAATTCGAGTTAATTTTTTTTTCGCTTGGAAAAATCTACATAGCTCTCTTGTTTCATTCATCGATAAATTGAAATATATATAGCAAATCATTTTCATGGGAAGCTTTATCAATTTCCATATACTTGACTTGAAAAATAAATTACTTCTCATTCTTAATTTATCTCGGAGCATTTTCCCCACAGCAGTAGGTAAAAAGTAGAAAGGATAACACGTAAACGGTCTACCCATGTACCTGACTCGCCGGTTGTTCATTTTGTTTTTCTCTATCCATCATCGGAATAGGAATACGGCCAGCTCGTTTCTCGAAATCTCCCTGCTCGTAAAACTCTTCAAAGATTACTCTCACCGTCTCACGTTGTGCTTCCCACGGCTTTGCACTAGCACACAAGTCCGCACCAGTCATAGCAATCGCTTCTATCAGCAACCTGAAGGAATAAGTGTGCAATAGCATGTTCATGTTCTCTCATTTTTGTAGATATTTGCAAGTTTGCAACATCAAATCGGGGTAAGAGGAGAGGTTGCTCATTTCAGGCAAATTTGTATGCAAGCACACAGGGATCAATCAAAAGTTCGTAAATCCGGGAAAACATGCACGAACACCAATAACAAACAACTTATTTTGTAAATCCCTATTACCGATGGTCTGGTAGTCCCCACGAAAATGCTTCCCTGTCCACGATATCTTGCAGTCTTGCTTTGTTAGGAAAAAACAATGCCAAATCGGTGGCGAGAATACAGTGCTTAATGTTCCCAAGAACTTGCTTATATTCTTCGGAACTAAGTTTTGAGAAAATGTTATGGCCTTCCTGCAATAATAATGGAAATTGAAGGGAGCTTTGAGCTTCAACTTTTTTTCTTGTAAATAAAGATGAAGTATACGGTAGGTATAAATACTAGCTAGCTACCGTTACCTGTTGCAAAATTGTAACAGTTTGATTAAAATGGTGATGCTCCATCGTAGATGTTGTATAAATTGAAGCTAAAGGGGAGCCCACATCACTCATAAACTTATTGTTCCGTCCTCTGTGATCCAGGTCGTGACATAAGGAACCTATGAACAGTGCTAGGCACTGATGTGGTATTTAAATGAACAAAAGTTACCAAACTAGTTATTGAAGATTTTTATTAATTCATGATGAAAGTTTAACTTACTTCTAGCGGCCGAAATGCGCTACTCTTCTTCAAAATACAGTACATGGAATTCGCAACTGAAACCATATAAAGATAGAGGAATACATATATAAGAATGTAATTTTCATGTTAAATTAACATTCAAATTGTGAGTATTTACAAATACTACATACACAAAACCTTATGAAAATTTTGAGAATGCTTCTTCAAACTTTTGGTTTTTGGCAAAATTCTCAACAAATAGGTTAAGTGCTCGCATTTACGGAAAAGTAGCGCTCAATGCTTTGCCAAGTGCGGAAAGTAATAAATTGGTTAAAAGATAAAACCTGGATGAAGGCTGATTACAACAACAGAGGTTTGTTGGAGAAAGTTGTGAACGAAAGCGGTAAAGTTTTAAAGCATAAAACATTAAAACGAGTGGTGTGGCAAAGCGGTTATTTAGTTATGGTTTTGAAGGTTTAAATTGCATCTATAATAATATGCATCATTTGCACATTATATTTGATGAGGTAGTGTAGCTGAAGTGTAATTAAAGGTTAAAATTAAGCATTGCTGATTTAACTTCATAATGTCATAAAAATTACTGGTTCTAGACATGCTCGTAAATGCAGAACTGTCTGACTATGAGCTTACCTGCAAATCCGTGCTGCCAGTTATGATCTAAAGTAAAAATTTATTATCAATCATAGACAATTTCCAGTTTTGATAATGTCAATCAATGAAAATGAATGAATTTCTTCAATTGTCTAGACTTACATGGAACACGTCGGTAATTCTTTTTTACTGTTAGTACAAATCGATATAACTCATCTATATCAAATCGGACCAGCCCAAACAGGTCAATAAACATGTATAATGCGTAATGTATCTTTTGATTGTCATCCACACTCATTGGCACAAAGTAGAAGCTGTAAAAGATGTCAAAAAGTTGCGCAGTCATTCCATTGTTTTGTAGTAATCATATATTTATTAGCTCATTAGACCACTTTATGATACAGTCTTTATCTAGCTAGTCAAATTCCGAGTGGATCCTCAAGTCACCGAACTCAGTTTATACTAAGCTTATATTATTTTACTTTTATGTGCAACACTATTTTCCGCTGGTGTTTTACAGGGAAAGTTCCCAGCGTGGTTATACTTGACATGCCTTTACAAAAACTTTCCCTTCGAAAGTCGAACTTTCAAAGTGAAAAATTTGTGAACTGAAGTGATAAAAAAGGAAGCTCATTAGGGAGATTGTATCGACAGCCTAAGTGCAAAAGAAACTTAAACATGTGGAAAATACAAGTGTATAATATACACATAGATAACCACTAGCAATAGTCGCTGTATCTTCCAATGCCGATTTATTATCACGTACTTATTCAGTTGTGTTGTAATTTATGTGCATAGATTCATCACGCTAAAAGTACACGATTTCTGTTGTGACACGAATGATTACACTTTAGCAGAATTTTCTCTTGTCATTTTGTTTACTTTGATGTGGTTTATAGAGTTGAAGTTGAGCGCAAAATGATTGGTATTAACATTTGCTTTACTTTACTTTTCTCTGCAACTATGTCATACAAAATGTGTAGAGCAGAAAGCCCATTTTAATGTTACTATGTATGTAGTCGTGTCAGTGAAATGATAAAAATGCTACCTACTGCTAACTACTGCCAACTTTTCCACTACAATAAATATAAAACAATGTTACACTTTTGTCTGTACTACTGCATCTAATAATATGATATGAAATTATTATTGATATTATTATTATACAAGCATGTCACATACTCGTCCAATCCAATCACTGTATGAGGAACTCCCACTGGAACATGAGACAGGAAGTAAAAATAGCATGAAACAAGTTGTAAAATTAAGCCCTATTCATCTTATTACAAATACAAAATAACGATTTCACTCTAGATTTTATCAAGCACACTTGTTCTTATTCTTTACATAGAGTTAATGAGCTAGACAAACAAGCACTTTTGTGAAATTGGAACACATAAAGGATAAACTTTAATGCGGAAGCTCCTACATTCCTTCTTACAATTTTTGAAAGCTTTTCAAATATAACTTTTAGGCATTGAAAAGGATATATTACATATAAAAGAAAGATTCATATGGTTATTTAGATGAAAAAAATTTTTTTTTACCGAATCTCTTTCGTTGGGGCACTCTGACTAGCATGGCTCTCTGGTGAAACTCCTAGGTCCTGACCTCCACCCATGTCAAAAAGCCTTGCGTACAATTCTTGTTTTTTGCTATCTAAAAGAAACAGCGAAGCTCGATCGGCGTCCACAAGCTTTTGTGCAAAGTTCATAATTTTCTTGATCAGAGTGTCCATTGAGACCATGTCTTGAAAGATGGACCTACACAGAGGAAAAGAGATCGGAAGGGAGAAAGAGGTCAGTGAAAATCTTGTAATAGCAATAAGATGAAATGATGATGGCCAAAATTCTAGTAAAATACTGCGATATATATTGAGTTTTATCCATTCAGCTTGGATTCAGATGACAATGTTTGCCAAACGCACTCACATTCCATCCATAATAGTACTATAACTTCTTGTACTCATATTTCTACCCAGTAGTAGTAGAACCACATTTGTCCATTTTTTTTCTTCTTTTTGCGTCCATTTTTGTTTACTAGTTTGTACTGTTATGTCATACAGAAAAAAATGCAAAGAGTAATCACCACAATAGTAGCAGTGTAGTAAGCT